>PITA01001234.1:157964-207531 GCA_004023965.1 Spilogale gracilis | reverse complement strand
CATCAGTTTGTTCTCTATCTTTATAGGTCTGCTTTTGGTTTTTGTTTGTTTATTCATTTGTTTTGCTTTTTGGATTCCATATATGAGTGAACTCATATGGTACTTGTCTCTCTCAGTCTGACTTATTTTGTTTAGCGTAGGATCTTCTGACCCATCTGCATCACAAACAGCAAGATCTCATCCTTTTTTATGGCTATGTGATATTGCCGTGTGTGTGTGTGTGTGTGTGTGTGTGTGTGTGTGTGTTCTTTCTTTGTCCATTCATCTATCAGTAGACACAGGTTGCTTCCGTTATCTTGGCTATTTATTGTAAATGCCGCAGTGAACACAGGGGTGCATATATCTTTTTGAATTAGTGTTTTTGTTTTCTTTGGGTAAATACTCAGTGGTGGAATTATTGAAGTATATAGTGTTCCTATTTTTAATTTTTTGAAGAACCTCCATACTTTTTTCCCGAGTGGCTGCATCAAATTGACATTCCCACCAGCAGTGCACAAGGGTTCCCTTTTCTCCACATCCTCGCCAACACTTGTTATTTCTTGTCTTTTTTTTTTTATTTTAGCCATTCTGACAGGTATAAGGTCTAAATGAGAATTTTAAAAATGTGAAAATCCATCAATGTAGTGACTTGTAGTCACTGCCATTAGAAACCCCATGAGCTCTCTGAGACAAGATATTTTTGTGAAGTTTACTATAAGTATTTTAAACTGAAGCCCAGATTTTAAAAAGCGGTAGAATTTTGTTTGTTTTCTCTGTTTGGACTGGGTTCTGGCATGTTACTCTCCCCCTTGATCATGAACATTTAAAATGGTAGCTATTGGGTGAGAAATAACTTTGTAGAGTCTGAAGAGGCCAGTTGGGACATTAAATTTTTGTATGGAACTTCATAGTGTATTTCCAATAATCAACTCTCCCAGGTTCCAAGAGTCCTTAGCTATCTTTTTATAATTTTAAACAGCTGGATGAAAAGTAAATAATTTAATAGATTGCCTCAATATATCGAAATACTGACCATTCCAAACTTTGAAAGAGGAACTATCACCGCAAAGTTCACTTGCGAATTAGTTCATAGACACTTGGAAGACATTTGCCCATAGACCTAATGTAAGCAAAGGGGGTTCACTTCCTACTCAAAGACACAGAAGAACATTCTTCCATGTGCAGGACCAGTTCAGTGAGATGTGCAGTCTCTTTGCTGACGGTATGCCATGAGAAAGGACAGAAATTGTGAGATTTGAAAACTTTACTAGCAATCCCACAGGGTAATTTTAAGTCTGCTACATCTGGTAACTTAAAAAACTAGGATTTGTATTTTGGTTTTTCATTTCATTTTTCTAGTAAAGCTCTTTTATTATTTTACAAAAGTATCAGTCTATTGGGGCGCCTGGGTGGCTCAGTTGGTTAAGTGACTGCCTTCGGCTCAGGTCATGATCCCAGAGACCCGGGACCGAGCCCCACATCAGGCTCCCTGCTCGGCAGGAAGCCTGCTTCTCCCTCTCTCACTCCCCCTGCTTGTGTTCCCTCTCCGGCTGGGTTTCTCTCTATCAATTAAATAAAATCTTTAAAAAAAAAAAAGTATCAGTCTATGACAGATGAGAAATTAAAAAAAAAAAAAACGTTAACCAAATGTTTTTTTGAGCAGCACTTATGTAATGCAAAATGCTAGAAAAAAAAAAATTCTTCCACTGTGCTTTTAGTTAAATGAAGCAGGAAAACGGTAATGTGAACTGAAAAATAGTTAGTAGTTCCAAAGGCAGGAAAAGATATTTTCTGAGGATAATTAAGCTGAAATTGAGAGGAGATTAAGGAAGTGGTGTATACACTTTAAGAAAGATTTGCCTTATTAAAAATAAAGTCTGGAAGGATATTCATTGAATTGCTGATAATCATCCTTGGGGTGGGGGTTTGGACTTACTGAAAACTTTGACTTCCTGAACATTCAGTCTTTTGAACTTCTTACATCATGTATGTGTTACTGTTACCATCAAAAGAGGGGAAAAGGCATATTTGATAGTAGAAGAAAGGAATCTTGGAATCAAGGTTTTGTCTTAAAGGGAGTTCACTGAGCAGCAGAAGACAAATCAGGGGAAAATGGAGGCACCCTTGATCCTGATCACTTGGCTGCAGGGCACCCTTCTGGCCAAGGGTCCAGGGTGCCTGGGAATCCTTAGGGAGTTGGGGAACAGGTATCAATCAAAGACCTTTCTTAGGTTGAGTGTCCATAGTAAGAGCTCAGTCTAGAATGATTGATGTTGGCTAGATATGGTTGATGAACGAACAAAATCTGGTTCTTAGCTAAATTTTGTAGTTGCTAGAGATCAGTCTTATTTCCCGGTCTTATTTTCATTTTCCATATTAGTAAGATAAGCAGTGTAAAGAAGGGGAAAGAGAACTAGCATTCGTTGAGGCTGCTGGGTGCGGGGCACTTTGCATAGTACTGAAAAACATTCCTTGATCAGTAGGAGAACCATTTAAGATGGACAAGAATGGAGAAAGAATGGGTAACTTGCTTATGGCCATGCCTCTAGGAAAGGATAGAGTTGCAGTCTATCTCAGGCCTATCTGAAGGTCTAAAGCTTGTGATCTCTATACTACACCACCCCACTTTCCAATAATTTAAGTCATTCATTAATTAAAAGAAGATAAAGACCCATTTATGTAGGTACCCACTGGCCTCATCTCCAAGAGCATATCACCTACTTGGAGACACAAGGCATATACACAGGCATGGAAGTTAAATAAGAATATGGCTTACATAACGCGAGTGAGAGGACAATGCTTAGTGTCACAGTGCATTATTCTAGAATAAGGATGACCTTGTTGTCCCTAATTTTTTTTGGAGTGATCTTAGAGCAACCAAGTGTCCTTCACTTGTGTAGACCCAAGGTTCATTAATCGTGAAGCAGAGCTGGCTTACCAAGTCAAGAGATTTGGTTTAAACATATTGATAAAATGCATTAGATTCCTTAAGTGTTAGAAAAACAAATGAGAAAATTGGGAGAAGAGCCAATCTGCCAAGTATTTTTTAGCTACACAAAGATTGAATTTGAAAATATAGTTAATTTAGGAGAATGGTTTTGTGCAGAATACAAACTTGGAACAATATTCATACCTGTCAGAAAAGCAAATGTATTTAAATATACAATAGTGTTTTCTTTTTTCCCCTATTCCCATGCCTCGAGAAATACTGAATGTTTTTCTTTCAAATCTTTGGCCTTTTTAAATATAAACTGCAACAATGGATTATTTAGAAGAGTTTTGTGTTTTTTTTTAGAAGAGTTTTGTTGTTGTTGGTTTTTTGACTACAGCGATTGTTTTTATATTAGAGATTTTGCAAAGTCTTCTGCACATTATGTTTTTGTGCACTGCTTATTTAATGTTCTGGACCTCTTTCCATGCCAGTACATTGGAGGGGGGCGTCCACATCGTCATTTTTAATGACTGTGTAGTATTTCATTGTATGGCTGCACCATAATGGATTTAAGCAATCCAAATCGAATCGAGGTGAAATAATGTACCGACAAGAATGCAGGTCCTGGACTAAGGTGACCCAAGTAAGGCCCTCAAGTGTAACCCTGAGAAAGGAGGATGCCTGTGCTCCTCGCCAGTGTCACCTGCGTCCATCCCTGTGTTCATCCCTGCTTCCCATCCCTACAAGGCTGGGCATCCAGTATCATTATCATCATTTTAAAAAGTAGTAACATTTGGCTCATACTCAGTTTTTCCCCATTAGAAACAAAATTTCAGTGGATATCCTTGTACAAACATCATTTTATTATTGTACAATTATTTTTTGAAAGAAAATTCCTACAGTCAGAAGTACTAGGTCAATGGCAAGTACTAATATTTCCTGTTCCTCTTTGCCCTTTCTCCCTGCTCCTATCCACCCCCCCCCACACACACACATAGTATTGACTCATACATTCACGGTGTCTTCAAGTGTTTTATGCACTTTGGTGATAATTACAAACTAGGAACATAAGAATTTTAGGGCAACAAGGCATAATTTGAATGCACGTTAATTTCATGATACTGACTATTTAAAAATGCTTTGCCCTCTGCTGGATGTGCAGGGAGATAAAAGCAAAGCTATTCATCCCCATATAAATCATCTTTTTTTTTCTTTTTACAAAAGCAAATCATCTGTCAGTTCTTATTTGGCATACCAACTAATTTATATGAATTCCGTCTTTGGCACTGGGTATATGACGTGTTTTGGGTGGGGTTGGTTGAGTGTTGACTTACTTTAACTGAGACCACTTATGTAGCTGAACCATATAATAAAAGATTTCAGGCACAGATGTAAGAAGGGACACGTTGGAGCTGTTCCCTAGTGTCAGAACTATGCACCGTGGTTTATGTAAATACTTATATGAGTTGAAGTTGCCAAGGCAACAGTCCTATTAATGAAGAATAAACCTCTTTTATTATCAGTGCCTGAATGATTACTTTTTTTATAAACAGTGCCTGTAGTCTAACATTGACATTCTTAATCTACCTACTCATCTTTGCTTTTCAGACTGCAAAACTATTTAACTCTATTCAATAAGCATGCCTCCTTTCCCTACCAATGGAAGTGGAATTATTGGGGGGGAGGGAAATTAATCAACTGTAAGGGCAGTAAAAATACTAATTTATAACAATTATCTAATCTAAAATTATTGCCCTTTTGATATATACTTTGACAAAAGCAGAGCCTGAAATTGACGGAACTTTTTGGTATTTGAGTGGGTCAGTCTTTAAATTAACTTGTCTTTATGATTTAAGAGACCATTGCCAACATATTTTTAAATAAGTGGAGTGTGACATTATTGCTTCCTTCCCCTAGTCAGACTGTAAATTTAGACTCCATTTTATTATGTGCACACTGGATACTTGAGAAAGACAGCTGTGGCTAAGGCATAAGGGAACTCTCCTGTCTTGAAGGGCTAGAGAACCACGTTAAGGGGAATGGGAATGATACCTAGAAATGAGTGGGTTCGAAGTAGTGTGCTTCTTGGGTTCTAGAGAGAAGGAAATCTTTTCTTCAAAAAGGAATACATTCCCTTTTAACGAGAATGCTTCTTGTGTGTTGTCAAGCTAACCAGATGTTGTCCAGCTTACCTTTTCAGTTGTGGTTGGTGATATCAACAATTCACTCGTTTGGAGATTGTATGTTTGTTGTGTGTTCTGTATAACTAACACCGTAACACTCACCACTCACGTTCACCAGCCATTCTCTGTATTCACGATGTTTCCCTGATTTAAACTTGGTGGCCCCCAGGCACCTCGTAGGTACATTTTGATTGTGACGTTCAGTAATAAATGTCAGCTTTACTCAGTTATACCTCTTGCGTATTTTTCCTGATAATAAAATTTTAATATTTGATGAAAAATATTTAACCACAAATGTATGAAGAAGAGAACAAAAGCCACTCACAATTTCACTACTCAGAGATGACTGCCATTGATATCATGGCAGATTTGTTTCATAAGGACTTTGTTCAGAGCCCTATTTTCTCCTCGGTAATTCGGAATCAGCACTGTAATCTGTGACAGTCATACGTATAAGGACAGATGACACACCGGGCACTGGCAGTCCAGGTGAGACCTTAGGATGTTGATTGAAACAGTGGAGCCACTCACAGTCCAAGCAAAGCTTGGCCCTTCTCCCATGTCACTGTGGCAATTTGAGGTTCAACAAAAAATAGTCCGTCTGATTTCTCAATTCATTTTTAGCTTTAAACTACATCACTAGCAAACAGATTTGCCTCAGAACAGGTTTTAACATACACAGATATACATGTTTCCTCATTAATGGCAACTCAGCTGGCTTGCTTGATGCCTTTTCTTGATGCACATTGGGAAGAGACAAGGGGGTTCCCCAAACTGGTGTAGAATAGCCAAAGGTCCACGGGAACTCAGGAGGTCATGGTGAAGAAACATCCTATCCTTGTATACTTCATTCTTGGCTGTGACAACATAAAGGGTGATTTAAGGGTTGCTCTAGTTCCCTGTCTTAATAATCTCCATAAGTACCTCCAAGCACCCCAAGATAAGTATGATAAAAATAACAATAAGCACAAAGAATAAAATCTCATGTATTGAAGACAAAAGCATAAAACTTTGTTATTTGAACAAACAGAAACAATCCAAGTAAAAATAGAGGTTCTTTTTAAATTAGCATATAATGTATTATTTGTTTCGGTGGTACAGGTCTGTGATTCATCAGCCTTACACAGGAGGTAGTGCTCACCATAGCTCATGCCCTCACCAATATCCATCACCCAGCCACCCCATCCTTCCCACTCCCCTTCCCTCCAGCAACACTCAGTTTGTTTCCTGAGATTCAGAGTCTCTTATGGTTTGTCTCCCTCTCTGGTTTCATCTTGTTTCAAAAAAAGAGTTTTCATCATAGTCTCTTAGTCTTTCTTCCATCATCATTGTTCTACCTCCCTTTCCACTAAGTAACTGCCCTCATGTAGCCTTTCCCACGGAGGTGTTCAGACCCCTCTGTGTTCATAACCCCTCCCCCACACACACTTTATCAACAATGCCCTGTAAATACCAATATAGCAGGTGATAAGGAGATGCCGTGTCACCACGAGGATGAAGATGGGATGGAAGTTCAAAAATGTCTGAAAATTTAAACAGAATACGTTTTTCTTGCATTAAAAAATAATGGAAGAAGGACTTCTGGTTTCTGGTTCCATGTGTAAGGCGCTTAGAAGTCATCACGCCATCCTAACAACCAGTGAAAAGCTGAACAGATTCAAAGAGCAGCAACTCTTTTTGGATCGACAAGAGAAGGGAGGACGCAGGGCTAACTGCTATGCCCAGGATCAGAGGAACATGTGATAGATGGAATTCCAGCTTATTGGAGCAAAGACTCGGGGGTGAAACTGCCCAAGGAGCTAGTGCTTGGGTAGGAAAACAACCTGAACTGTAACTGGTGGTTTGTTCCAAGCCGAGTACAGACAACTCTGAGAGTCACGAACCCCGGGGGAGGACCCATTGTTGGGTCCCCTACAACACTGGGAGACATACCTGTAGTATTTCAAAGAGGTTCCCATAGTAAATATGGAAGAAAAGTCCCCCCAGGCTTCTGGCAAGGGGTGGGGGAAGATGAGCATTTTGAAATCAGCCAGAGCACTCTGTTCTTAATAAGGCCTGTCCTCAGTGGAAACTAATCAGAGCGTAACCTGGTAGGACATTATCAGAGCCCTACTGACCTCGGAAAGAGAGATCCTTAACTCCAGCTGGGTCTAGTCTTCCACACCCGGATGAGAAATCAAATCCAGCTCCCTGGAGCCACCCTGTCCCATCTAAGGAGGAAGGAAAAAAGTGAGACACTTATGAAGTTCACAGTTCAGAAGAACAGGCTCACTAAGAGACTGAGACCTAACTGTAGGATTCAAGTACACTTCCTCATCTTCCCTCACCACTCCATCACCAAAGTCCTATTGACAACAGTTTCTTTAACTCAGTACATCACATCGGGCTATCAAAAAAAATTACCACAAAAAAAGTTACAAGGCATACCGAAAGATGAAAAACAGAATTTGAAGAGACAAGGCAAACATCAGAACCAAACATAGTAGTGATGTTATAATTACCGAATTGGGAATTTAAAATAGCTGTGATTTATTTATGAAGGACAATAATGGAAAAAGTAGCATGCAAAAACAGACGGACAATAAACAGAGAGACAGAAATCCTAAGAAAGAATCAAAAAGAAATTCTAAAGATTAAAAAATACTGTAATAGTAGCAAAAAATTGATGGTCTTATTAGTAGATTGCACACAACTGAGGAAGGACTCTCTGAGCTAAAAATCTTCAAAAAACAAAGAGAATAAAAACCAAACAAAGCAGAACAGAATATCCAAGGACTGTGGGCAACTACAAAAGGTGTAACATTTGTATAATGGGAATACCAGAAGAAACTAAAGAAAGAATGGAATAGAAGAAGTACTTGAAATAATGGTAACAGAGAATTTCCCCCAAATATCAGAAACCAAGCTGCAGATCCAGGAAGCTTAAGGCATAACAAGTAGAATTAAAAACCCCAAAATTATATCATTCTCAAATTATAGAAAATGAAAAATAATGAAATAATTCTGCAAGAAGCCAGAAGAAAACACAGTTTCTTTAGAGGAACAAAGATAAGATACATCTATTACCAGGAATAAAGAAGGGCATCAGCTAATGATAACAGTATTATAAGAAGAGAAAACTACAGACTAGTATCTCTCATGAACATAACTGCAGAAATCCTCAAAAAATATTAACAAATCGAATCCAAAGAAGTATAGAAAGAATTATACTATATTATTATATCATATATAATATAATATATATAATATAATATATATTATTGAGGGTTATATATAATATTATAATTATATTATTATAATATAATATTGTAATTATATTATAACCATGGTTGAGTGGAATTTTTCCCAGGTATGCAGGGCTGGTTCAATATTTAAAAATCAATTAATATGAGGCACCTGGGTGACTCAGTTAAGTGACCGACTCTTGGTTTAGGGTCACGTGGTAATCTTGCCCTGTGTCGGGCTCCACACTCAGTAGGGGTCTGCTTGAAGATTCTCTCCCTCTGTTCCTCTCCCTACTTGTGCATGCATTCTCTCTAAAATAAATAAATAAATCTTTAAAAATAGTATTAAGGAAGTACTGGCCTCATGGAATGATTTAGGGAGTATGTCTCTGCTTGAGAGAAATTGTAGAAAACGGATATAATTTCTTCCTTACTTGTTTGGTGGAATTGACCAATGAACCCACTGGGCCTGGTGGTTTCTATTTCTAAAAAGTTATTAATTATTAATTGAATTTCTTTAACAGATATAGACCTATTCAAATTATGTGTTTCTTCTTGTGTTACAAATGTAAATTCTTGGACTCACTCAAACCTACTGCATCTGAAATTTGGGGTATAAGACTCAACAATCTGTTTTAACAAACCATCCAGGTGAATATAATGCACACTTAAGTTTGAGAAGCACTGGGGCGCCTGGATGGCTCGAGGGATAATCCCCTGCCTTCTGCTCAGGTCATGATCTTAGGGTCCTGGGATCCAGCCTGACATCGGGCTCTCTGCTCAGCAGGGAGCCTGCTTCCCCCTCTCTCTCTGCCTGCCTCTCTGCCTACCTACCTCTGATCTCTCTCTCTCTGTGTCAAATAAATAAATAAAATCTTTAAAAAAAAAGATTGAGAAGCACTTGTGTACACCTGCTTTATGGTTCTTAATATGTCAACCCAGAGGCCTTTCATAATCTGACCTTGTAGAGTTGATGCCTTTGTTCATTTTTACAAAATTAGACATCTTCAATTTGTCTTAAGCAAAATTGTGAAGTGGTGGTATTTGTCTTCATCATACAATCCCCTCTTTTCATTAGCCCATTTTCTTGTTTTATTTCATCTCTCAGGTCCCTCTTTACCTCTCCATTAGCTGAAACTCAAGGAAAACCTTTAGAGTTCAAGGCCCTTGGTTAGAGGCCCCTAAGGAATAAAATCTAAATACAGTATCTCTGATTGTAAAATATAGAGCATTAGAAGATTAATTAGGGAGAAATATGGAGATGGCATTGGCCATGAGCTTCTCAAAGCCAATATATTGCACCCAAAGAGCACATACCCATTCCCCTTACCTTAGAAGAGGAAGACCCCCATCCCTTCACTATCTGGGTCTCAAGAACAAAGGTAATACTGTTTCAGAGTATCTGGAAATCCCTTCATTACAGGTACCCTTGCTGGGTACTTTTTCATCTCTTCCATATCTCCTACACATTTTCCCCCAGTTGGACCTGTTCATTTTTTCATCCACATATTATTTTTCAGTCTGTTGCATTGCCAGTGAGACAATGCAGAGATATGATGACTATTTAGAGATCACTTGGGCTTCTTCCCCCAGGGGCCAGCCCTCTCCTGAAGGGATTTGATGGAAAGAAGTCATATTTGTTCATGTCTTCTAATCCCCAGGTTTGCTTTAAACTGATGACCAAAATTCATTTTCCTACTCTGTCCCCTGGGAACACAAAACAAGGTGGCTCACCATTCCATCTATCCAAGAATCCCAGTTACCTAAATGATAATTGATTGAGTTTAAATAAAATGCATAGCCTTGACCCTTACCAAAGTCTCCCTTTCGTCTCTGCACACACGTGCTCACAGGCAGATAGATGAACATATACACCCACAAAGGACACTGAGGCTCTTGAGCCCTGTACACACGTGATGGACAAACTCAGCAAAACCCCTCAATTATTTGTTGTTACTGAAAATCCCTACGTTTGGCTTTTTCTTTCATAATGTTTTGAACTGCCTGAGTGAGCCAAATTCTCCCTTTCAAGTTATCAGAACTCAGCAGGTTTGGTAAAGTTGCTCCTAAATAGGATGCAGTCTGGTTGAGGGGGCTCACAGAACTTTCCTATAGAAGCAGGTGGATCTGAGTATCTCAAGTGAGGAGTGAAAAATCCTTTGAAACATGGATCGATGAGGTTAAACATGAATGTGGTTTGCAGTCTGCTAATTAGGCCCAGAGTTCCAGGGAACTGGAAGGAGAAATCTTTCTGAAGATTCTGTAGATTCCATAGATTTCTCTCCATAAGCAAGGTGAAAGGGAGAGCTGAAGCAAGTATCTAGGTATTGAGCCATTCTCTGCTCCAACCTCCACCCTTCTTGTTGAGTGAAAGGCTGTTTGCGAAGGACTCCAATTAATGAAATTGACCATTTTGCTAATCAGACCACCAGAAAATTTCTCTACTAGCCCCAGGCTTAAACATTATTCCTGGGGAAAGTAAAAAATGCTACTGATAGTGTTCGTCTTAGGGTAACTACAAAAATATTGTCAATACCCCATCAGAGCTAGCAGCTTTAACTACAGAAGTCAGGTAATCCAAAATTACTGTTCCACAGCAACTATAATTCAGTCAGTGCTGCAAGACTTGTCATAGATGAGGACAATACCTCTATACTATTGTGGCCAGGAGAAGTGCAATTATTTTATTTATATCCAAGCTGTGGGAAGTTGTATTTCACAGTTTTCTTTTTGGAAATGTGATCATTAGAGCTGACCGAAGTTCCACTGAACCACTGAAAATACACATTTTGATACATGGACAAACAATCACACAGCTCAGAACTTTACATTCATAAGGTCATAATGGCCTCCAGGAGAATAAACACTGAAACTTCTCTATTCCTCCTTGAGGAACATCCAAAATTTTGAGATTTTGAGTAATATAATCCCAGTAATCAGAGTACCAGTATAAATAAAAGAGGAGATGGTATACTCCAAAATGGAAAATATACTTTCATTTAAATATTCATGAGACTTATTCTATTATTTGATGATTGAATTTGTTGTTTTATTGAAATGGTCTAAGGATCTTGGTCTGATCTGAAGCTCTTTTTGTCGGTAGGAAAAAAATCCTTGAACGAGAAATAATATGAAAAATTAGAAACAAGGTAAAGGTGCTCATTTCAGTAAAAATTTGTCAAATGTCAGCACATGTTAATGAAGTGGAATGATAAAAACTAGCCACTTCCCCCCACCTTAGTCACTTTTATTCAACATAGTATTCGAAATCCTAGCCATAGCAATTAGGCAAGAAAAAGAAATAAAAGGGATCCTAAATGGAAAGGAAGAAATAGAACCGTCAGTTTTCGCAGATGATGTGATACTGTATTAAAAACTCTAAAGACTCGGGGCACCTGGGTGGCTCAGTTGGTTGAGTGACTGCCTTCGGCTCAGGTCATGATCCTAGAGACCCGGGATTGAGCCCCACATCAGGCTCCCTGCTTGCCGGGAAGCCTGCTTCTCCCTCACTCACTCCCCCTGCTTGTGTTCCCCCTCTGGCTGTGTTTCTCTCTGTCAAATAAATAAAATCTTAAAAAAAGAGAAAAAAAACTCTAAAGACCCCACCAAAAACTATTAGAACTAATAAATGAATTCAGTAAAGTTGAGGATACAAAATCAATATACAGAAATCTGTTGCATTTCTATATACTAATAATGAAGTAACAGAAAGAGGAATTAAGAAAATAATTCCATTTACAACTGCACCAAAAAGAATAAAATACTTAGGAATAAATTTAACCAAGGAGGTGAAATACCTGTACTCTGAAATAGCACAAGACATTGAAGGAAGAAGTTGAAGATGACATGAATAAATGAAAAGCTATACTGTTCTCATGGATTGGAATAATTAATATTGTTAAAATATCCACAGTGCCTCAAGCAGTCTACAGATTCAGTGTAAACTCTGTCAGGACACCAATGACATTTTCACAGAACTAGAACAAATAATCCTAAAATTATGTGGAACTACAAAGGACCCTGATGAACCAAAGTAATCTGGAGAAAGAAGAACATAAATGGAGGTATCACAGCCCCAGATTTCAAACTATACCACAAAACTGTATTAGTCAAAACAGGATGGTACTGACACAAAACCAGACATGTAGATCGATGGAAAAGAATGGAGAACCCAGAAATAAACCCACAGTTATATAGTCAGTTAATATATGACAAAGGAGGCAAGAACATGCCATGGGGAAAAGACAGTATCTTCAATAAATAGTGCTGGGAAAACTGGACAGCTACATGCAAAAGAATGAAACTGGACCACTTCTTCACACTCTACACAAAAATAAATCAAAATGGATTAAAGGCCTAAATATAAGACCTGATGCCATAAAACTCCTCAGGGAAAAAAAGGTAGTAAACTCTGACATTAGTAGTAGCAATGGGTTTTGGATTTGTCTCCTCAGGGAAGGACAACAAAAGCAAAAATAAACAAATGGGACTATATTAAACTAGAAAGGGTTGCACAGTGAAGGAAACCATCAATAAAATGAGAAGTACCCTATGAATGGGAGAAGATTTTCACAAATGATGTATTGAACAAGGAGTTAATGGCCAAAATATATAAAGAACTCATGCAACTTAATATCAAAAAGACCAAACATCCGATTAAAAAATGGGCAGAGGTCTTGAATACAGTCATTTTTTGAAGAAATAGAGATGGCCAACCAGTGTATGAAAAGATGCTCAACATTACTAGTCATGAGTAAAATGCAAATCAAGCCACTGGATATCACTTCATACCTGCCAGCAGGACTATTATCCAAAAAAACCCAAGAAGTAACAGGTGTTGGGAAGGATGTGGTTATAAGGGAACCTTCATGCACTGTTGATGGGAATGTAAATTGGTGCAGCCACTGTGGGAAACAATATGGCAGTTCCTGAAAAAATTAAAACCAGAACTATCATACAATCCAGCAATTTCTCTTCTAGGTATTTATCCAAAGGAAATGAAGACAGTAGTTCAAAAATACATATTCAGATTTCAAACTATTCCAATTTTTGTATAATGTTCATCATAGCATTATTTACAATAGCCAAGATGTGCAGTGAATCATGGTTTAGGATATTCAAAATATTCCCAGAAGATTGAGTAGCATCCAAATTTTCAAAGACTGGACATCACCTCACTGAGCCATCCCTTTCCTGTCCCATTTCATCAGGCCCTTAAAGAGTTTGATAGAACACAAGCCCTTGACTGAAAGAGGAAATCAACCAACCGACAATGTGGTAGCAAAAGACTCATGGACAACCCTCATGATAGCTAGAAGTAGCGTGTCAGAAAAGAACATTGCATGGGAAGGGAAGGCATTGGCTCACACTCAAAGAAAATGAAATGTAAGGAGTAGAAACAGATTCCTCAAAATGGCTTAATAAGAGTATAACTTATACTCTCAGAACTAATGAAAGTATAAATGTATTTTTAAATAGCTTAAAGACAAGGTGATAAAATAATAAGAGTGAAATGCAAAAGAAATTGAAGGTTTAACAAATGAAGAACAAAAACAGCATTCATATAGAAATGATATATAAACTAGGTGAATGTATATAGGAGATCCTGTTAAAAAACTGTTAACTCACAGTAGAGAACAGTATTCATATGATCAGCATAAATACAGATGAAAGACAAAGAAATTGAAGGCAGAGAGAGAATGTAAAAGATATGAAGACACTCAAATATTACACGATCTGAAGATAATAATTGGAGTCCCTAAAGAGAGATTCTAACAAATGAAACAGAGGTATCTTGAAAGATATAAGAAAATTTTCCTAGAAATGAATGGAGGACCAAACCTACTCCAGCAGATATACAGAATGCTCAAAACCCAGGCACATAATGGGCAAGCTGTTAAACCCCAAGGATAAAGAAATAATTCTTCAGGTGTCAACCTAGAAAAGGCCAGTTTTCTGCAAGAGAGGAAAAAAAAATCCCAGCTGGCTTCAGATTTCCCTATTGGTACATGTAGTGCCATGTTATCTGAAAATGGATGAAGAGGGTCAGCACAGATGGTATTAAAATAGAAAGGCGACAGGAAGACATGACCTGAAGAATTAAAAGTGACTTTGAGATCTTTTTGAAGGAAAGAAGTGATAATTGATAATTTAAAAAAAATCAGAATAATCCAGAAATGGAGAAAACATGGTAAAGTGACTGGTAGGAACCATGAGGTGTATTGAAATGTAGACCCTATCCTAGAGTCTGTGGATTGGTGTTACAGCTAGAATAGGAATGCTATTTAATTGAGCAATGGAAGATAGGATACCAGAGCTAGGAAAAAAAAAGTAGAAATGTACTTATATTCTTATCTTTGCCAGTAAGGAGCCAATCAATACTGTCTAAAATGATCCCATGTAATTTAAAATGCAAATACATAATTATTCCAATCTCTTAATATTTTATGTATATGTATATTTTTTTACCTTGGAACGATCATTTAAAACATAATGATTATTATAGTGTAGAAACTTTTAAGTTTACCAATTCCTTCTCTTGCATCTGTACCATTCAACCATAATTAAAATGTATACTTTTTATTTTAAAAAATAGTACCTCAGGTATGGTCCCTTCTTTTCAAAGTCTCTGTGCATATATATCTTAAAAGGTGGCAGAGTGATGTTCATCTGTTTTTAATAAAGGTTATTTCTAGATTGTGAGGCACTTTTAATTTATTCTAAATCATTACGCTTTGTCTTCCGAGAACAACTGTGTGAATTTTCTTAAGAACTAGAAAAAGTGTGCCAAAATGGTCACTTGTGCGTGATACAAAAATTTGGAATTATTTTCTTCTTGGTACTGTTCTGTAACTTTTTAAATTTGAAAAAGTAAAGCATTAATAGTGAAGAGTAAGTAGAGGATGAGGATAGAGAATATGATGCCATGTGTTTGATCCATTGTCTCCCGCAAGACTCTTTTCCAGGGGGTTCAGTCCAGGTATTGCTGAAATCTCTAGATTTGTCTTAAGGAATAGTTGTAGAAGCCATTGGCTCACAGCGAGTGTAGGTTTATGGGGACAATTTAAGGGACAACTTTCTCTTTCCACCAGAAGGCATAGAAGAGTTTTGGGCATGCTATAAACAAAGACAGGAGAAAAATACCCTTTGAAAACAATTGCATTTGGATCTCAGACATTTAACAGCTTTATTGAGATGTCGTTCCCACAGAATAACATTCACTCTTTTAATGTGAACAATTCAGTAGTTTTTTAGTAGATTCCCCAAGTTATAAAATCATCAGCATTATCTGATTCCAGCATCACCCCCAAAGGAAACATCATACTCTATTCCTCTCTCCCACCAGCCCCAGGCAAGTGCTTTCTGTCTCTGTAGAATTGCTTATTCTGGGCATTTCATATCAATGGAATCATACACATGTGGTCTTTTCTGACCAGCTTCCTTCACTCAGCATGTTTTCAGGAGTCACCCACATTGTAGCATGTATCAGCACTTCATCTCTTTTTAATGCCGAATAATATCCCATTGTATGGATATATCACATTTTGTTTATCCACTCATCCCTTGATGAACATTCTGGTCCTCTCTCCATCTTGACTATCGTGAATAATGCTGCTGCAAATATCCATTAGCAAGGCTTTGTGTAGACATATGTTTTCAATTTGGGGTTTGTACCTAGGGATAGAGCTGCTGGATCATACGGTCAACATCTAAACTTCCCTCTTCCTCTTTGTTCCCAGGCGGAGATGGTGCATAGTGCTTTCCAGGCCCAGCGGGCGTTCCTTCTGATGGCCTCTCAGTACCAACAACCTCAAGAGGTAAGAGTGTATTCTGAGAGGCAAGGCTGCCTAGAGAATGGGCAGTAGTATAAAACAGACAAGGAGGAGGCAGCAGAACCATTCATTCTGAGAGTAATCCCCGAAATGAGATATATAGCACAAGGTCTGTCTGTAATCCAGGTCATGGTATGGAACATTTCTTCTGCTTCATCATCTTATTGTGGTCAAATTCCTACTGTAACCGTTGACATGATCTCTATAAGCAGCCAATTCATTTATGTCATCTGCAGCCCATTATTTTTCTTTTATTGAGGTAGAGTTGACTTATACAATGATATATTTGTTTCAGGTGTTTGACACAGTGAGTCAACAATTCTATACATTACTCGGTGCTCACCACGATTAAGGGTAGTTACCCTCTGTCACCATGATAAAGAAGATGTGATCAGATAGATAACTAGATGGATGGATGGATAGACAGACAAATGGAATATTTGCCTTAAAAGAAAATGTAGCCTATTCTTTTTACTAGTCCACAACCATTTTATAATCAAGGAAGTATTTACTACTATCTTATAGTTCACATTTTGTGCTATTTTGTTATCAAAACTTATTCACATCTACCATCATCTATGAATGGCATGTATGAATTTGCTTAGCTACTAAGTCAGTGCTTCTTAAATGTTTTGTGTATGTGGCTCATTTAGAGAGAGTCAGTGCAGTTTCTAACAACTTTTAACCTACCATCGCATTGCCACATAAGGCCCAGAGTCAACTTTAATATCAACATAATAGTGTATGTTAAGAGCAAAAGTGGTGGTTAGCAGGGATCCTTCCCATTCCCCAGGCCGTTATAAAATAGCCACTTTCTACACCCAGTGCCCCCCACTCCCGACCCCGCCCAAACTATAGACATCATGTAAGATTATTAGACATTATTTACATCATGTAAATAACACCATCATGTTTTCTACCAAGGCTTCATAATAACAATATTTGACCATGTTGATTGGGTAGTGAATGAAATTAATCATTAAAAAGTAGACCTGGGCGCCTGGGTGGCTCAGTGGGTTAAGCCTCTGCCTTCACCTCAGGTCATGATCTCAGGGTCCGGAGATCGAGGCCTGCATCAGGCTCTCTGCTCAGCGGGGAGCCTGCTTCTTCCTCTCTCTCTGCCTGCCTCTCTGCCTACTTATGATCTCTCTCTCTCTCTCTTTCAAATAAACAAATAAAATCTTTAAAAAAATAAAATAAAAATTAGACCTATGACCAGCATCCATTGTTAAATAAGAAAAAAATAGGAATTCTTCTTTTGACTAAATAGTCTGCATCTGAAGTTTGGTGGCAAAGTATCTAAAAGATAATTGGAGTCCCCAGAAATTGCAATTATTTTCATTACAATGCAATGGAGCAAGTAAGTTTGCTCATTGGCTGACCTTGAGGTGGGGAGATTATCCTGGATTTTTGGTGTGAGCTTTAGGTGATCATAAGGATCCTTATATGTGGAAGAGAACAAGCAGAAGAGTTGGAGTCAGAGAGAGATCTAACATCATGCTGCTGGCTTTGGAGATGGAGGAAGGGACCACCACAAGGTGAGGAATGAGGCTGCCTGTAGAAGCTAGAAAAAGGAAAGGAAACAAATTCACCGATGGAACCCCTCAAAGGGATGCAGCCTTGTTGACCGCTTGATCCGAGACCCGTTTTGGACTTTTGTCTTTCAGAACCAGAAAATCATATACTTGTGTTGTTACAAAGCCACTACATTTGTGGTCATTTCTTGCACCATAATAGAAAATTAATATGAAGTGCTACTGCATTGTTACTGGCACGGCAAACAGAAAAGTCTGACAATGTCATAGGTTAAGAATGTGGAAGATGTGAGTGTCATGCTAAGGCTGGTGATGGGTGATAAATGGGTAAATCTTCTTTGGGAAAAAAATTAATAAAAAATAATTGGATATTCATTATGATCTAATAATTTAAATTTCATAGCTCCCTTTAAATTCTGAAACAAACTCCTGAAATTGAAAAAGTTTTACTGAGAGTCCTGAGCAACTGGGCCTTTGACTTTCATGGGAGAAAGCTCAGTTCCATCAAGGGGCAAGACCTGAGACCTCCAAACCTCCCTGGAACAGCTACCGTGCAGTGCAATCACCCAGAACATATTTTCAGAAAATACCAGCTCATGGATGACACTTCGGGAGGGTCTGGTTTGTTTGGTCTGAGCAGTAGTCTTGGCCTTGAGAGTTTCCTGCGTTCATCGAGTAATTCGTACTTGCCACCAGAGCTTCCGTGGATGTAACAGTTAACCTCGTGTGAAATGGGGAGTTAGCCCCCAGCCCAGGAAGGCAGCTTTGTAAGGATGGACAGATCGTGTGCTCTGCTGCAGATGCCTTTTCCTCCCTGACCTTCTCCATCCCTGCTTTTTCTCCCCTCTTTGCAGAAGAGAACAGTGAAACTGGAAAATCACAGTGCAGTGCATTCTAGATACAGCCTTAGCCCAGCTTTTCCGTGATGAAAGTGGGAGAGAAGTGACTTGAGGGCATCACCGGGAGTCTTAGATGGAGGGAAGAACCCTGACTTTCCGGGCTGGTGCCCCCCTCGATCCCTTTTTTAAACACAAGAGACCTCTTCATTGGCCTTGCAGGCCTTGCACTGAGAAGCCACTCATTAAATATTGGGCGGTTAAAGACAAGTGAGCACACAAATGAAAGCAATGGAACCGTGGTCTCCCAAAAGGAGCTGCAGCTGGGGACACGTGTGGCTTAGCATGTAGCATGTAGATTCTTGGCTATAGTTCCCCCTCTTACTCTACTGATTTCTTGATAAAAGGGGGACTCATCCCCAGGAAATGTGGTGAAAATCGTCCACAGCCAGGCCTTGATTTCCCCCATGAGCATTGTTGAAGACACAGCATGAAGGAAATCACGGTGAAACAGGTGGTATCTCTCCTAGGAATAATATGGTAACCATCCACATCTTCCTCTCTTCCTTCTTTCAGGATAATAATAACTCCTGTAATTTCAATTTGCTGGTTTCTGACAGTGGCTCCCAAACATTAGTGTGTCTGAGAATCACATCTGGGGTTGTTAAAACGCAGATATCTGGTCCCTTTTATAGTTTCTGATTCAGTAGCTCTTGGTTGAGGCCCAAGCATCTGCATTTCTTCAGAAAGTCCCCGTGTGATGGTGATGCGGGTGGTCCAGGGACAGCACTTAAGAAACCTATGGAATGTAGATCGCCCTCAGTTACCACCTCTAGCTCAAATGTATTTTAGATGCTTCAGGCTCTCATTTCCAGTTACCTCTTGCTCACGAATTCTCAAACTTTAATCTTCCTTGGAATCACCTGGAGATCATGTTAAAGGGCAGAGTCTGGTTGAGTAGATATGGGGTAGGAGCTCCGAGTCTGCATTTCTGGCCAGCTCCTGGGTAGTGGTAATGCTGGTCATCTGTTGCTAAATTGTGAACAGCAAGAATTGAGACGTCACCACCTGACATCCTCACAAGCACAAAACCCTGTAGTAGTCAAATATCAAACCCCTGTTCTTTCCTCCTGACATTTCCATATCAAAGCAGGCACAGTTATGCTGCAGTAACAGGTATCTCCAAAATCCTAGTGACTAACAACAGCAGCGGTTTATTTCTTATCCCCACTACATGGCTATTACAAGATGGCTTAATTTCTGCTGGGTGAGTTACTAAGTAATGACTCCTATATTTATTTACTTAGAGTTGTAATAGGGCTCCGGGAGAAAAAGGTAGAGAATGAATCTTTAATAGGAGTTTCAGGCATTGGGAAGGAAGATATTTTAGGGCAGGTGGACCTCCCAGGAGGGTGCCCTCTCTCCCGTAGGAAGAGGCCACACTTAAGCTGCAGAAGCATAAGGCAAGGTCAGGGTAACGTTAGGGGTTAGTTGTAGCCTGGGGGTGGTATGAGGTAGATGCCCAAGATTAGAGGGGAGCACCCTGGCCAGGTGGAAGCTAACCACCACCTACAACACAGAGCAGCACTGATAAAATACAAGAACCCACAACAATGCAAGCTTGAAAGTATTCAGTCAACAAATATTTACTAAGTGCATACCATGGCCTGGGCACCATAATGACACCCATGAGATGGGGCAGAGCTTGGAGACAGACAGATACAGATATGTTAGAAATCATCTCTTGCAACGCCTTTGATTTAAAGGTGAACCAGGAGTGGTCCAAAGAGAGGGTAATTGGTTTGCTCATTAGTCCTTAAGCTGATGAGTTGCCCCTCCAATAACCCTTGTCCCCAGAAATCTCAGCCACCGTGTTTCACACTGAAATAGTTGTCTCCAGTGCTCTGTACTACGGCTTGAAGCCAGAGTTCCAGCCTTCAAAGAGACTACATTTAGTAGGGAGTGACTGTCAGAAACTGAAAGTATTTTATTACATCATCATAAGCAAACTGCCAATTAAGCAAGGTAAACCATTAGTGTTACCAAAATCCAGAGAAGGAGGGATCTTAGACAAACGTGATCGAGAAAAGTATCACAGAGGAAACAAAATGATAATACAAGAGCAATAATTCAACTGTTTCTGATAGAATATTAGTATTACTATAGTATTATTATTAATAATGTGAATTTAGTTTGCACAACCCCCCCCCCCAAAATTTCTGGGTTAAATATGTTTCTGGAAATCCATACTCTGTTAAGAAATATGTTAAATGTTATGAAACCCACATTTTCCCAAACTTAATTGACTAGGAAGGCTTTTTGAAGGCTGTCCTACAGAAGGCTGACACACCAGTTTGGAAAATGCATGTGCACATTTCTTTTAGGCTGTTCGAGATGCTTGATGGTTGTTGCTTTAGGTGGATTATAACTATTGGGAGGCTGCATTATGCAGAATTCCAAGATGACCCTAAGATTCCCACCACCTAATGGATACACCCAGTATAAACTGCCCCCCCTCCTCCAGTGTATGGATGTGTGCATTCCTTTGATTAGGTTATGAGCAGGGTGATGGGGTATCACTCCTTTGACTGTTCTGTCATGTAAGACTGTTGTGGTGGCTGGAGAGAGATTCTCTTCCTGACTCTGAAGACCTGAGCTACCAAGTTGTCAGAGCCTCTAGTCACTGATAGGGACCCCTGCTGACAGCCAACAATAAAACAGGGATCTCAGTCCTATAACCGCAAGGAACTGAATCCCATCAACAACCACATGAGCCCAGTAGTGGACCCCAAGATCTAGATGGGACATTGCAGACACCTCGATTCAGCCTGGAGAGCCTGGCATGGCCTTGCCAGATTTCTGACCTACGGGGGCACTGTGAAGTGATAAATGGATGTTGTTTTAAGCCACTGAGTCTGTGGTAATTTGTTATGCAGCAGTAGAAAACTAATACAGATTGACTTCATTTCCTTCTTGCCAGATTTTAAAATAATTAATTGGGTTTTTAAATAATGGGCCACAGACCAAAGCATGAAGCCTCCTTTGCTTTCTGTTCCCTGTCCACCCGCTTATCCTGCTACCTTCATCCCTCCATCCCTCCTGGGAAAAGCATGATAAGAAGAATGTCTGCAGCCCTGATAGATAATGATGACATCCATTTTCAAATTTCCTCTCTTAATTTGGACTAAGAACAATGTTTCTTATATTCTCTAACATAAGGGCTTTCAAAATTTTCAACCATGACCCAACGAAAAAGTATGTCTCATTTCACCACCAGTGTCGCAAGACATCTTTTCCTTTACCAGGTGCACTGCATTCTGATAGTTTTCTTCTAGTCCTTTCTCTCAATCCACAGAACCTATTTCAAGATGGACTGATGTAATGGATCATTACATCTTGCACTTTGAAAGCCTTCCTTTCATTGATATATTCCAACACTCATGATGACAGAACAAGTTATAAGACATGGGCAGAACATCTCATGCTTTTCTTCTCTCCCCTTGTAATTTATAGAAATAATCTTTAGGCAGAAGAAAGCCCTAGTCCTTACAGTATTGTCTAGGAATTTTAGTGACAGTTTATCAAGCCTGCCTTTTCCCAGTTGAGAGAAGAATTCTCAGATGGAAAACGGCCAAGCCCGCATTCTGTAAGTGTAGAATTTTTCAAGGGAACCTGGCACCCTCCACTGTTCATTTAATTTTACAACAGGTGGTTATAGGGAAAATATGTTATTTCATTTATATATATATTTACTACTTTATTATTTGAGGAAAGAATACTAGGGATTCCCTGTAGCATATCTCCAGGGACATGATAGTTGATTAGTACTATTATATATATAAACATATATATTTTGTTATGTTATTCACCATACAGTACATCATTAGTTTTTTATTTTGATTTTGATCATTAGTTTTTGATTCAATGTTTGTGTAGAACACTCAGTGCTCCATGCAATACATGCCCTCTTTAATACCCATCATTGAGCTCACCCATCCCCCTACCCTCTTCCCTCTAAAGCCCTCAGTTTATTTTCCTCAGTCCATAGTTTCTCATGGTTCTCTCCCCCTCTGATCCCCCCCCCTTCATTTTCCCCTTCTCCTAATGTCCTTCATGCTATTCCTTATGTTCCACAAGTAAGTGAAACTATATGATAACTGACTTTCTCTGCTTGACTTACTTCAGTTAGCATAATCTCCTCCAGTCCCATCCATGTTGATGCAAAAGTTGGGTATTCATCCTTTTGATGGTTGGGTAATATTCCATTGTATACATGGACCACATCTTCTTTATCCATTCATCTATTGAAGGGCATCTTGGCTCTTTCCACAATTTGGTTATTGTGGACACTGCTGCTATGAACATTGGGATTCATATGGCCCTTCTTTTCACTACATCCATATCTTTGGGGCAAATAGCCAGTAATGCAATTGCCAGGAATAGGGTAGCTCTATTTTTAATTTTTTGAGGAACCTCCACACTGTCTTCCAAAGTGGCTGCACCAGCTTGCATTCCACCAATAGTGTAAGAGGGTTCCCCCTTCTCTACAACCTCTCCAACATTGTTGTTTCTTGCCTTATCAATTTTTGCCATTCTAACTTGTGTAAGGTGGTATTTCAATGTGGTTTTGATTTGAATTTCCCTGATGACTAATGATGATGAACACTTTTTATGTTTCTGTTAGCCATTTGAATGTCTTCTCTGGAGAAGTGTCTGTTCATGCCTTCTGCTCATTTTTTTTACTTGATTATTTCTTTTTTGCATATTGAGTTTGAGAAGTTCTTTATAGATTTTGGATATCAGCCCTTTGTCTGTATTGTCATTTGCAAATATCTTCTCCCATTCCATGGGTTGCCTCTTTGTTTTGTTGACTGTTTCCTTTGCTGTGCAGAGGCTTTTTATCTTGATGAAACCCCAAAAGTTCATTTTCACTTTTGTTTCCCGTGCTTTGGAGACGTGTCTTGAAAGAAGTTGCTGTGGCTGATGTTGAAGAGGTTATGCCTATGTTCTCCTCTAGGATTTTGATGGATTTCTGTCTCACATTGAGATCTTTCATCCATTATGAGTTTATCTTTGTGTATGGTGTCAGAGAATGGTCGAGTTCCATTCTTCTGTATATAGCTATCCAAGGGAAAGTATGTTATTTCTAATTCACAAGCATGAAAAATGAAGTTCAGTGACACATTAATGACCTGGCCACCAGACCTAGTTGTGGACCTGTTCCATTGCTCACCATGCGAAGTCTTTTCACAGACACCATATGCAAGAAGAACCACACTGCACAGTCATTTATAGAAGATGCATGTCAGAGAAAAACCTTAGAAGATGTTCACTCGAATTGGGAGATGTGGGGTTTTTTTGGCATTGAAACATCTCACAGTTTCACATTGGGAAAATGTGAAATATGAGCTTTAATCATCTCCACCTTGGTTGACCCCAAAACTCTGCCCTGAGCTGAAAATGCGATCTCCAGTAGATCAGTGCCTCTGGAGCCATATATGGGCATCACCCCCAAGGAAGGCTATCACCATGGGCTTCCCAGGAAGTTTCCCTCCCAGACCTACCACCTCTAGCCCTTGTTAACTTGCAGGAGCAGATGGGAAGGGATGCAAGAGTGTGGTGAACTGTAGCTGCTGTGGATAACTACAGCAGGCATTCTTGTTTCCTCCCGCATATACTTTCCTTATTTTTTCTGACATTTTTCATGCTACCAAGACCAGATAATGAAATGGTGTGTGTGTGTGTGTGTGTGTGTGTGTGTGTGTGTGTGTGTGTTTTCAAATGGAATTAATCTGCATCAGTACATGGAAAAAAAATTAACCCTAAGTTTCCAAGGTCAGGGAAGGTGATTTACAGTCATTGCTGCCACTATGGATTTTATTCTATTAAAAAGCCTAGGAAGTCTGGGTTTTTTTATGCCTCCAGAAGTAAGAGAGAGTTTCTTCTAATTGCTCTTCTTTTGCACTTTAAAAGGAAATAGTACCTTCCTGTGTATAGAGCAGGAATCTAGAACTGATGGTTTGTCCTTTCATTGTATACAGTCTGAAAATGAGAAGAAAAGGGAGATGAGAAACTCCTCTGGCCATTCCTCCGTCTATGAGTAAATACGCATGGCCCCACCTGGTGCTCTGCTTAAAGCACTCATTTAATGGATTTTCTTTTCTTTCTTTTTTTTTTTTTTTAAAGATTGTATTTATTTATTTGAGAGAGAGACAGAGACAAAGCGAGCATGAGCAGGGGTAGGGGCAGAGAGAGAGGATCTTGAGATCACAACCCCAGCTGAAGGCAGACACTTAACCGTCTGAGCCACCCAGCTGCCCCTCATTTAACAGATTTTCTAATGCGTGGATAAGTAATCTGATTTATTAATAACTTGTTCATCTTAAACTAAGCAAGAAAGCTTAGTGCAGTAACCTTAGGACTTTAGATAATTATGTGGCTCATGACAGATCCAGATTGCTAGTGTGCATAAATATATATTTGAGACTTTTATAAAACATATTGATCTGTGAGGGTCATCAGGAGTGGAAACTTTGGACTGGATCTACTCATTAGCAGTGCAAATCCAAACGCAAGAAAAACAAATTCACCAGCATTTCCCTAAATTGAAGAATCTACTCTCTTTTTCTGAATGACCACCAGCAAACTTATCTGGTAAAGCCCACATTACATTTACACTGAACCATTCTAACCGAACCAACATGTTAAGTTGCCCACTTGAGGGAAGACACAGTTAAACTCAGCCCATGTTTCCTTTTCTTTAAAATGGGGGGTGGGGGCACCTGGCTGGCTCTGTTGGTAGAACATGTGGACTCTTGATCTCAGGGTCATGAGTTCGAGCCCCACATTGGGTGTGGAGCCTACTTAAAAAAATAAAAAATAAAATGGGGATGATCATTGCTACTTCAGAGAGACATAGTGAGGATTAAATGAGAAAAAGCATGGGAATGTCAGGTAACTGAGTAGAATTCAGTATTAGTCCCGGGAGTCCAACTGCTTTAGGAAATAGTCTCCAAATCTCAGAGGCAAACCATAGTGGACATTTTTTTCTTGCTCAGGGATGGTCTGCTCTGGTGGTTTTGGCTGACAGTTTTTTACACCATCATTCAAACATCCAGGTTCCTTTTATCTTGTGGCCCCACCTCCTGTAACCTGTACACCAGGAAGGAAGAATTTACAGTTTGCCGGGGGAGGGGGGCATCTAGCCAATTGGCCAGCATGGGGAACTTGGTTTGGCTAACATGAGGTCTAGCTCAGTGGAAGAATATTGTCTTCCTAAACACCCTTTTGGCTTTTTTCCCACTAACCTGCAGTAATCATCCAGAGAAGGACAAGAAAAACCTTCAAATCCAACAGCTAAATTTGTTTTTATTGTATCTGGATATATATAGAGAGAGCTAAAGATGTAGATATATGCACAGAAATATCTTAAAGTTTTTTAAAATTAGAACGATTTCATCGTTATGGCCTCTGTAGTGTTTTACCCTAATGACAAGGTGTCAAATTATGGCCCGATATTCTAAAATGTCAAACAAAGCGCTTCCGTGACCTTGATCTCAGAGCATGCCCTTGCGTGAATTAGGTGGTGCTGGTGGCAAGTCTGGAAACTGTAAAGGAAAAGCAAACGAGTGAACAAAGCCAAGCTCCCGAGTGTTCCCCTAAGTCCATGCCCAGAAAATGTCACCGCGTTGCTCAATCGAAGTTGCTGGATTTTCTTGAGAGATTTGGCCATGATTAGTGCTCCTAAGTTCCATTGTTAGGGGGCATATGACAGATAACATGATGCAATCATATAATTTCTGGCCCTAATGGAAAATGAATGCCTGCTTTAAAATATTGCTATAAAGTTCTTTCTCCCCCCTGGAAGACATTTAGAAATTAAGACGTCAAGAAAATATTCTGCTGAGTAACCTCTGTTAATATGTGCCAAGCAGGTATTTCAAATGGACTTTTAAATATGCAATGCTACATTTATCTTGAAAATAGAAAAAAAAAAAAAAAAAGCCAGAAGAGAAATAAAAGATTAAAAGTTTCTATCCTTCTATCATACTCTGTTGTGTTTTCATTGAGTAGTGGCATCTCCCCGTGTGACTTGGGCGAAAGAGCACTTCAGACTCTAACCAGCCTTTTCCTCCGTATAGCCTTTTCCAAATTAACTCTATATTCACACTTCATAAATATGCATAAGTTTCTGCTCTTTCTGATGTTGCTAAATGGACGGCTTCTCCACTACCGACTCAAAGGCAACCAAAGGCAATATATATACGCTTTTAATCTCTGGAGAAGCCTGTAGATTAAATTCAGCTAAAATCTTTGCTCAAGCACAATCTGTAAAGAGCGGGTCAAACTCGGTTGCTTTCTGGTACCCTTAGGATTGCTTTCTCGTAACCAGCTGCCTTCTGAGCTGTATTTCGTGTTGTAGGTGAAGTGGGGGCGAAAAGAAGCCTTTGCTTTCTGTATGAGCCTTTCCATGGCAAAAAAATTACCCTGCTAATTGCCACCCCCTACTCCCCCCCACCTTCCACCCCCCACGCCTTACCCCCTCCCAGCCAGATGCTGGCTGGTTCAGGAAAAATAAAGCACCAGAGAAGGAAGGAGCAGAAGAGGTTCGTGTGATATCTAAGGGGCAGTTTGAGTTGACAGCCTGAAGCTACCCAGTCAGTGCCGTGCCGAATGCCCACAGGAAAGCTAATCATTAGTTTATCAGGATGCAGAGAGGAGAATAATCAGAAAGGAGAGTAATTCTGTCATTCTTCTGCCCAGACTGTTTGTTTTAGCAACATAAAGCTGTGAATGGGCCTGTGAGCTGTGACCTTGGGTTAGTAGTTTTAAAGGTATTTAGAAACCCAGGATTTTGGAGGCAGAAAGGATTTGCTAAGATCCTGTCCTGTTGGACATCACTCATGGTGACTTTTTTTTTTTTAATCTGATAAGGCACATTAGCTCATCTCTCTTTGTGTAAGACATGAATTAGATAATGAATGGCTGCCCAGAGGAAGTTAGGTAGTTATCACACACAGGGGATTTGGGGGATTATCCGAGGGGTAAAGGTTAATAAAGAAGGATAAGGGCCTTTGTTTTATCAACTATTTCATACAAAGTTTGTTCCATTCAGACGGCCTTGAAGGCAAATTCTCCATCAAGGCCAGAACTCTGTACGTGGCCAGGGAAATGTTTCATTCTCCTTTGAGATCACTTTGCATCTTTAATACAATAGTTACTATTTACCAGTCTCCATTGTGAAGCTAAATGTGTGGTTGCTGGGGAGCCCGGGTGGCTCAGTTAAGTTGAGCGTCTGCCTTGGGCTCAGGTCATCTCAGGGTTCTGGGATGGAACCCAGCACCAGGCTCCGTGCTCAGAAGGAAGTCTGTGAGTCTCCTTCTCCCTCTGCCCTGCCTTGTATTCCTTCTCTCACTCTCTCTCTGTGTCAAAGAAGGAAGGAAGGAAGGAAGGAAGGAAGGAAGGAAGGAAGGAAGGAAGGAAGGAAGGAAGGAAGGAAGGAAGGAAAAGGAAGGAAGGGAAAGAAAGAAAGAAAGAAAGAAAGAAAGAAAGAAAGAAAGAAAGGTAGATTTTGGTTGCTAGTCACCATAAATCTGCTGGAAAAAAAAAAGAAAAAAAAACTCACAGGCTTTTCTTATAGGACTTGAATCAGAAATTAATTTAAAAGCAGGTGGTTGAGTCCTTCAACAGATCTTTTAAAAAGCCACACATATCTCAGCCGTCAGATTTGCCACTGCTCACAGTTTCCGGAGCCTCAGCTGGGGCCCTCTTTGCAAGACCCCACTTCTGTCCACGGGTCCCAGGCTGTGTGTGTGGACAGAGCCGACAGGGAGAAGGTAACTGCAGCGGGCATTCCAGTCTCGATGCACCGTCATACATTACTTAGCAGAGGGCATGGGCCGCTACTTTTTATGGTCATGTTCTATATTTGTATGTGCCGGGGGATGAATCACATGATAAAACCATCACTTGATATTAGTGTTTTCGTGCACCGACAAGCAAGAGGGCTAGATTTAAGCTTCGTTGTACAGTACTTTAAATTTGTGCAGTTAGCTCTTAATTGAAAATGCAGGGGCTTCCCTAAGTATTAACACTGCAAATAATCCAGAGTAAAGTTGTCGTAGTTGTTCTTGGAAGACAGGTTACCGTCCACCCAGCTGAAATGCCTCGTGCCTTCCAGAGATTAGAAAACATAAATTTTGAACATGAGCAAGTCAACCCTGCTGGAATAATAAGCTAAAAATTCACTGATTTACATCCTCTAGTCCCTCTCCTAACTTGAGCAACAGAGCATCTTATGAATGGCAGTTTATTTTGAAGGAGATACCTTTCCCAGACCCGGAGAGAAAAACACACACACAGGCTTTTTTCCTCACCTTGTTTCCCTCACTGCTGCTTAATACTTGGGTTTCCAGGGGCAAACACCCAGAGAGTGTATTTCCCCCGGGGCGCCTGGGTGGCTCAGTCGGGTAAGTGTCTGCCTTCGGCTCAGGTCATGATCCCTGGGTCCTGGGATCGAACTCCCGCATCGGGCTCCCGCTTTGAGGGGAGTCTGCTTCTTCCTCTGTTCGCTCCTCCACTCATGCTCTCTCTCAAACAAAATCTTAAAAAAAAAAAAAAAAAAAAAAGAATGTACTGTTTCTTTGTACAAATTAAACGTGAAAAATATGTTCTTGTCAAGTCTTGGCAGATTGCGGCTGCGAGAACTCATGTTTTCATATCTAGAATAATCACTTATTAGATAGATTGGCCTATGAGGAGTTAGTTGGTTTGGATCGTCCTTAGGGCCTGTTCACCTAGCGTGCTCTGGCCGTCTCTAATTTTTATTTCTTTGGGCTTTTTTTTTTTTTTTTAAACCCAACTTTTACCGAATGCCTGCTGCCTCACCATCATAGCATTTGGCACTTCTGTGTGTGTCATGATGTGTGAATTCTTGTCCTTCGTGCTGGTCTTAGCTTCTACTGCACTCCTGCCCCTACCACAGCCACCATTCCGGGTGTCCTGCCCACTCTCCTCTATTAAGAAACTTATTAATTGTGCCTTCTGATGGTGTCTTCATAGCTTGGCACTTCCTGAGTGCCTATAGAGTAGTTTCTGTCAAAGCACAAGGAACTTGTTTGCATGTTATTTCAGAAGCATTCCTCTGTTATTTTTTTATGCATATTTTCCATCCCCTCAACAAGATTCTAAGAGCTTCAAAGATCTTTAGAATTGATGTCTTTGCTTTTAGGATGCAATGTGCCCCTAAATGTTTGTTTGTTGTTGTTGTTTTTTTAATATTTTATTTATTTATGGGAGAGAGAGAGCACAAGCAGGGGGAGCAGCAGGCAGAGGCAGAGGAAGAAGCAGGCTCCCCGCTGAGCAGGGATTCCCGACGTGGGACTGGATCTCAGGACCCCAGGATCATGCCCCGAGCTAAAAAGACAAACACTTAACCGGCTGAGCCATCCAGGCGCCGCTGTCCTAACCGTATTTTATTTGAGGTCAAGTTTTCCTGATCACTTTTGGTTTGGGGAATAAAAGCTTGATTAAGGGACTGCAGTGGCACAAGAGGAAACAGAATGGAATGACACTTTTATTTAGTGATATATCTGTCCTTTCCCCCCAAAAGAGCTCAGTATTTGGAGGTCTGTTGGGTAGGGATTGAGATATCACTACAGGGTATAATTGGTAAAATATAAATGATGGGTCAACCACGTAGAATTAGCCTTGAAAAAAGTATTCCTAACGGGAATTTGGGGAAAAGGTAAGTTAGAGGAAGAACAGGTGATATGGGGTTCATAAGGCATTTTATTTCAAAGATACCATTTCCTTTATCTACCCCTTCACAAAATGAATGCCTTTGAAGCCTACCACAGAATGGTCCATTCCTGCATTGTGGGGAGTGTTTAATGACAAGAAATGATCACAACCAGATTTGGGTGACAGATGTAGCTCCGGCAGTCAAGGATTCTAGAATATAGGTTCTGGGAATAATGAGCTGATTGAATTCACATGGGCTGTGGAGATCCAGCTGGCCTGATATTTAAATGCTGTTGAAAAATGTTCCAATTAGATGGCTTCTTCCCAGTGTAGAGTTTTCATGTAATTGTGAAAAACGGTCCTTTCTCGAGGCTGTGAAATTGTTGTGAGTGTTCACCGTCAGCCCTCTGAAGCTGCTCACGATGCATTCGGGACCAGAGGCTGCAGTGCCGAAGAATTTCCGGCTTTATCCCATCTCTGCCCCGATGGATTCTCTCTACAGAATAATGGGCCGCACATCACACAAATTGGATTTAAGTGATTCTAACAACAGGAGTCCCATCATTTTCTTTGGCTGGAGAGCTTATGGTTCACTGTGTACAGGATTCCTCTTGGAAAGTCATAAATTGGATTGTTTTCCCATAGGAACAGGCATATCATTTGCAACTTCATATTTTACCGACTTGACAGCAAATAAACCACAGATAGGACAAACTGTACATCATAAAAGCTAAGATACAACTAAAACATTAGAATTATTTAAAATGGGAAAATGTGGCTCCAAGTCCTGTCAAGTGGACATAAATATACTGTTCGCTTTAATTACAAGTCCCAAAATAAATTCTGACTGCATGGACAGCTCATAAAAAGTCTGTATATAGCTTACCTATCTGGAATGGATGGCGGCTGTAGTAGAGACTCATCACTAATGATTTTACTTGACTTTATAGAATTTGGAGGTTCTTTTTTTTTGTAGAGCCATGCTAGATAATCCATGTCTTTAAGATACTTTTTGTGGGAAAGTGAAAGCTCTCGCCTTTTCTTTTCCTCTCTTTTTTTTTTTTTTTAAATATTTAATTTATTTGACAGAGAGAAACACAGCCAGAAAGGGAACACAAGCAGGGGGAGTGAGAGAGGGAGAAGCAGGCTTCCCGCCGAGCAGGGCACCCGATGTGGGACTCCATCCCAGGTCTCCGGGATCATGACCTGAGCCGAAGACAGTTGCCCAACCAACTGAGCCACCCAGGTGCCCCTCTTTTCCTCTCTTGACAACATTTCTCTGGCCTGAACAGAGACATTCAGAAATTTTCTATAATCCTGTAGGACGATACTTAAGACTGAAGTATCCTTTTCAAAAATAGCAACCAAAGAATCGCAGCCTTCAGAGACCTTACCAGGAAGTCCATTTGGGACAGTTCTTTTGGCCCTGGTTTTCTCAGTCAGCTTTTCTTTGTTCTTCCATCTCCCAAAATTTAAGGAGGCGGGGGCTGGCTGGCCACTGGGTGGCTCAGTTGGTTAAGTGTCTGCCTTTAGCTCATGTCATGATCCCATGAGTCCTGCATCGGGCTCCCAGCTCAGTGGGGAGTTCACCTCTCCCTTGCCTCATGCTCTATAAATAAATAAATAAATAAATAAATAAATAAATAAATAAAGTCTTTGAAAATTTTCTAAGAAAGAAAAAAGTTTAAGGGGAAAGGAGTCAGAGAGGAGAAATAGGAGGGACATGAAGAACGAGGATGGAGAAAGACAACAATATCCCAATGGTTGATCAGTTAGAAGCTGGGGAGGGAGCCGGAAGCCGAGTATGTGGCTGTATGCCTTAGAACTTCTTAGCCCATGACTCCTCTGAACCACTGGGCTGTCATTTTCTTCTTTGTATCTTTGTTCCCTGTCTGTAGTCTCCAAGATGGGGGAAATGAAAACTCCGTAGGTGTTACTCAATAAGATGGGAGGGGTGAAGGGGTGGAGCTGTGAGATATGGGGCAACCTCTGCTGTTCTAAGGTGTCATCAAAACACTTAACTTCCTTTGATTTGTTTTTAATGTCTTTATTTTGAGTCGAGTTACCCTACACATAGTGCTTTTCCCTATATTGACTGGGTCTTTATGTTCTTATATTGTCCCTGGCACAGAATTCATTTGACTATTGACATAGGTAGTAAGTAATCGCTTAGGCCCAGGGAGGGACTAAGATAGTAGAGTGTGATCATCCAGTGGTTCTGAGTGATGGCTGCCCTCCTCGTGCCCAGTGCCCAGAGTAGGTGTTCAATAAGAAACAGAGTGAGTAAACCGTGTAAAATCAACTGTGTCCCGGATATTCAGGATGATTAAAACCTTCTCCCATTAAATCAGTGTCTGACAGCCTCCTCCTATCTTTGTGTTTGTGGAAAAAATATATAAGTCAACCTCAATCACTTTTTAGAGTAGGAGAATTTCTGGAAGAGGAGATTCTTCTTTCTATACTTACGGAATGCGTGTTTTCTAGCAAAAAGGGGATTCGTATTCAACAAGGCCATCATGAAAGGCCTTCAGTAATTATCCCTGGCTATGGATTGGTTATGAACAAATACACTTATTCCCATATAGATAAGGGATAAAACACAGAAAGATTATTTGTCTGGTATCCTTCAATGAGAGCAAAAAAGTGGAAAGCCAAGGTTTTCCAATTCTGAGCATGAATGTATCATCCCAATCTCTCTTTGGTTTGTTTTTTTGCTTCTTTTTTTTTCTCTTTAAATGCTAATTAAATTTTATTCTTCCCACCTGAATGTCAGATAACTAACTTACGTGATCTTCCCAGTAGATTATCACTACAAATTTCACCAGTGAGCTCTTTAATTGCTCTAAAATGCTTTATGTTGTTTTAATTTTCTTTGGTTTTTCTAAGTAGAACATTTATTTACTATTGATGGGACTAGAGATAGATTTCTCCCACTAAAAAGAGTACTTTTGCTGACATTTTCTACAACCTATCAGTTTTCTTGTCTTTTCAAAGAGGATGACCGCTGTTCCATTTTGTCCATGATTTTTGGATTTACTTTGTTAAAAAATAAAAGAACTGAAAAAATTCGAAAGGAAATAATGTAATGAATACCATGCTCTAAGGACTTACATCATTTCATATTCTCCTCAGTTCTGTGTCAAAGTACTTTTTCTGCTGTCTATGTATAACATAACTAAAAATTCACATTTTCTCTTATCGCCCTAATCCCTGTATTTGTCATTGTAGTAGACATTCTGTATTAAGTAATTATAAATGACATAATTTGATTAGGCATTCCATTTTTGAGTTACTTCTGGTTAATCATAAATTCTTATGATCTGTATCTTCCTTTTTGATTCTCTGAGAAATTTGAGTCCATATATATAAAACATAATTTACATTTTTAAAGATGATTGACTAGAGAGAACCATCAAACGGATCGGCCTTTATAAAGAATAAACACCACCCAATGCCCTCAGCCGAGCTTGTGGAGAAATCCTGAAGACTCAGGACAAAAAAAGAGATTTAAGGAGTCAAGTTCTAGAAGAAACATAGGGAAAGAAAAAAAATAAAATGAATTAAAGTAAAAGAAACATAAGGGCATAGGGGCTGGGCGGTGGCTTGCCCAATATCTTTATTGATATTACGGCTAAGAAAAAATTTTCTAATCATATGATATTATTTAAGTAGGATTCAGTAGGTGTATGTTTATTAAAAGTGACTTTGTTTCCCTTACTTAATAAGTGATGGAAAGAGATCCGTTTTTAGTGAAAAGAAAATATTTTTAATTCTGTCATTTAGGTTGTTTCCTAGGTCTTTTAGTTTTTCCTTAACTTTTGTAAGTTTTGATTTTGACTCTGTTCTTTGTCCAGGCATGTCCTGAATACAGTTTGTTATGCAATTACTTATTTATTTCTTCTTCCTTTTCCCCCCACTTCTCTTATGTATATTTTTTTATGTTGCCTGGGACATAAACATTTACTATTTTAGGTAAGTTGTGTCTATGGCAATCCTATTGCAACCCCTCATTTTTATTCAGAATTCTCTTCTTAATTCTGCTAACATCATAAGTACCTCATTTGTGTGACCACCTCCTAATTTCTCTGGAACCTTATCTAATCAATCATTCGCCTCTTCTCCCTACTGGCTCCTTGTGTTTGGTCTACAAATCAAATCAGGATTCTTTCTCCTTTAAAACAAACAAACAAAAAACTTGCCAAAATCCTTGACCACCTAAACCATCTCTTTCCTTCCCTTCACTGCCAAACTTCTTAAGAACTCTGTCCTCCCTGATTATTTCATGTCCTCACTTCCCCGTCACTCTTCAGTCTCCTGTCTTGCATCTTCCCTCCTTATCACTTTACCAAAAAAAGGCTTTCTCAGTGCCCTGGTATCTTCCTGATTGTCTTCATTCCATTCAACGTCCTTGAGGAAATTTTATCACCAGCCATCACCCTCCTCAAAGTATTTTCTTCCCTTGCAAGTGAAACTCTATTCTTTGTTAAGTTGTCTACTTTTAGTTCTTCTCTTTCTAACTCTACCCCTGAATTGTGTGTATTCCCACAAGATATCATTCCTTCTCATCAGAAGAGGATTTTCTAGAATGGACCCTTTTTCTGGTCAATATCGTCAGTTCCCATGGCGGTACCAATCCCCTTGTGGTAATGGTACCACCTGTGCACCTCTAGACTCGGGCCATCACTCCTTAACCTCAGGTCTGGATGCTGCACATGACCTCAGTGCACCTGGTCCAGAACCACACATACCCGCTTCAACCAAACTGTCCTCCCACCCCAATTCTTTCTCTCAAATGATAGAACCAAGAACTATCTGTCCCTTGAATTCGAAATTCTTAAGTGCTTTGGACTCTCCTCCTTTTCCTTCAGCCCCCACAGCTCACCAGTCTCAGGGCCCTGACAACACCCTGACCACAGTGGTCTATGGGATCTGAAACCTTTGCTCCTTTCCCATTGCCCCAGTGCAGGGAGGAGGAAAAGATGTGGGGGTGGTTGCAGAGAGGAGGGTTTTTAATTTTTTGATATAAAAATATTCCAAGCTTGCTCTTCAAACAATTGTGAATAAAGGACAGGAGAAGGGAGAAATGCCACTGCTCACTGACAGACACCATAGGAATGGGCTCTCCTCATGGTCTCTTGTCTGTGCCCCCACTCTCCCGTTGTAGGCACTGTGACAAAGCAGAGTGAACACACAGGAAAGAAACGGTCAATCCCATAGATTGCAGTCAATTCCTTAGAACTACATTCAGGGCCCCTTGCAACTTGCTGTTTCAGCATCTAAGTGCCCTCCCCTCCCCAAGCCTCTTCCCCGAACAAATCTAATACCCCCATCACACTGGGCAACCAAAGTTCTCCAGAACAGTATACTTTCATGTCTGTGTTAAAGCAATGAGAGGCCCCAAAAGTCCATCTTTCTCTTCCTTGTTCATTTATGTTTTCATTTTGTTTGATGTGTCATATTCTATCATTTGACTAGCTTTGCTCAGAGACACCAAGAGCATCTCTCTCCAGGAGCTCAGGGTCTCATGAAAACCTAAGATCAGTCTAAATGTGGTGCGCTGGAATCGATGCTGAGCTGATGGGGCCCCTCAGTAGCAGACTTGAGCACTGCCAAGGGGTTGGGGAAGTTGGAGACCTAGTCATGGAGAACGGGACCCTTGGACCCAGTCTTGCAAGATGGGTACAATTCAAGTGTATGAACTTGCGTCTAACAAATGGAGAAGCCCAGAGGATCTCTGCTCTTGTGGTTAAGTGGGTTAAATCTCAGACCATTCTCCCCCACCCCATTGATCAAAATGACTTGGTGCTAAATATATTTCTTTTCAGCACAGATAATTCGATTTTATTTTTTGATCTTGTCAACTACTTTTTTGTTTTAATAAGCAAATTCAGGCTGTTTATATTTATCTCTGAGACATTACATGTCCTTAAGCCCAAGTCACTTTGTCTTTTATTGTGGTCATTTACTGCTTTTTTTCATTGCTTCCTTTTCTGTCGTGGATTTTAAACTCTGTTTCTTTTTGAGCTAGACCAAAGGCTAACCTTAAGCGGTCTGTTTGTTAACATTTTAATGCATTTCAGAGAAACCATTTTAATTGCTTCTATTTATTTCTACTATGAACTAAATAAACTTTGATTCCCTTTTAGGAATCAGAAGGAGACTTTTTGTTCCCCTTCCTACTTTGTAGTTATTATCTGAGATCCTTTTGAGGTACTGCTAATACTTGATAGTTCCAAGAATTTATTTGCTAAACTTACCAACTATTTTCATTATTAGTGAAAGGAGTATTAATTAATCCTTGCTTAATACTCTAATTCATTTGTTTCTCAAAGAGATCTTTAAATCTCCGTCTAGCCTTAATTATCCCCTGCAGCGACATAATGGGTCTGAGTCTTTGTGACCCACTCTTCCTATTTTTAGTTGGCCAATTGTTTCAAGTCTACCAAATCTTAAAATATTCTCCTCTGCCCTCAAAGAGCAAGGTGACCCTGGTCAAGTATTTTTTTCTTGGTGTTGTTGTAGTTTCTCCATCCAGGCCTATTTTCCTCCAAAGTCTAAGGAGGGAAATCGAATTGCTTGTTATCCTTACAGCATTAAGTACCAACTTCCCTTATTTGTGGCCACTTTAATACTTTGCCTTTGTCTTCATATATTTTTTAAGCGAGAGACAAGCCTTTGAAGGAAAATCTGGGCACAACAAGTCATTCCCTGCCCAGTAGATTTGTCTGAATTCTCATAATATCCATGCCAAAGGTCTGTCTGTTTCCAGTCAGGAAATTTTGTTATCTATGTTCCTAATTTTGTGTTCATTACAGTCTTCCCCGACTCCACTGTGTGCCTGTTCTCAAAGCTTGAGATTCTCTCTCCTGTTTTCTAGGTGTCTGCTAGGGAAGCCATAACAAATCCCATAGGCTGAGTGGCTTAAACAGCAGAAATTTATCATCTCACAGACCTGGAGGCTCAAAGTCCAAAATCAAGATGTCGGCAGAGCCCTGCTGGGGTAGGATCTTTGCCAGACCTCTCTCCGGGCTTCTGGTGATATGCCGAGGATCTGGAGTTCCTTAGCCTGTCAACACATCACCTAGATGGCTTCGTGTTCACATGGCCTTCTCCCAAGATGTGTGTCTCCCACTGTCCAAATTTCCCCTTTTCATAAGGACACCAGTCATAACAGATTAGGAGCCCACCCTACTCCAGTGTGACCTCATCGTAACCGGTTACACCAGCGACACCTGTTTCCAGATACGGTCATGTTCTGAGGTTGTGGTTAGGACTTCAACATCTGAATCTGGGGGAGACGTAATTCAGTGGTTAACGCTAGGTTGGTGGGTACCGTTCCAATATTACCATCTGTGTAATGCAGCCATAATTGGGGCCAGTTGTTTCGGCATGTCAGGTGACGCTAATCACTGGGGCTGTGCCAATCCTCCCCTTTGGCTTTTTATTCCTTTATAATATCTTCAAGTTTTGCCAAGCTTCATATCATTTCTGATTCCTTCGTATCTGTATCTTCTGCCCCTCTTTGGAAGCTGTTGTCATTGGCTTACTCAGACATGTTTAGGTGGAGAGCCTCAGGCCCGTAGAATTTTGCTCACTCCCCTTTAAGTTGCACAACTGTTACTTAGGACTCAGGCTGCTAATTGGTGAATCCTGTCTGTTTGACTTATTTATTATTTATGAAATTCATATTGTGGTTTTTGTGTCTTGTTTCTGTATTTTAAATCATTTTATTGGGGCTGAGGGTGTGCTACCATCCCCAAAATTCCTTCTCGAGAGTCCAAGATACATAATAAGCAGCTCTTTTCTTTAATTTTTTTCTTCCTCTTTCTTTTCTAATTTTTCTGGACGGTTCTGTAAGAATCTTTGTGACTCCTAAGGTGTCATGTGTACACACAGAACAGTTTTAAATGTGCAGGAGAGATCTCACTGGTGTGCAGGTGGCCACACCCTGGGGAGACACAGCCCGCAGGAGACCAGCTCTGCAGACAGCAGATAAGGCAATGATAACAGGTCCAGTTTGACTGGATTCATTATTACAACGGATATGGTTGGGCTTAGGCTCCTGTGCGACAGAACCAAATATTACTCCATAAAAGGAAGGCATGGAAGGATGGAAATTCAAGTCTGCGTGGAGCCCTGGGACCCTTTGATGTAGCCCTTGTCACATGCCCAGCTCTTGCCACTGGAGCTCAAAACCTTCAAGAAGGCCAGCCCTGCAAGCAGGTTAGAGACCCTTCCTGTACTGCCAATAATACTGGGGGGTTTTTTTTGGGGGGGGTTGTTTTTTTAAGATTTTATTTATTTATTTAACAGAGAGATCACAAGTAGGCAGAGAGGCAGGCAGAGAGCGCGGAGGAAGCAGGCTCCCTGCTGAGCGGAGAGCCCGATGTGGGCCTCGATCCCAGGACCCTGAGATCACGACCTGAGCCGAAGGCAGAGGCTCAATCCTCTGAGCCACCTTGCCGCCCAATAATACTGGTTTTATGTCACAAACCACCAGCTCATTGATCAGTAAGAAAAGTGAACCAGGCTCACAAACTATGGACAGAAGTGCTCGCCCTAGAATATCAGTGCTCTCCTGTGTCTCCCCTCTGTGCCCTCTGGACACATACAAGTCACTCTTTTTTTCTTTTTTTTTTTTTTAAGAGTTGGGTTTGTTTTTTGTTTCTTTTTAAAGATTTTATTTTTATTTTGACAGAGAGAAACACAGCGAGAGAGGGAACACAAGCAGGGGGAGTGAGAGAGGGAGAAGCAGGCTTCGCACCGAGCACGGAGCCCGATGTGGGGCTTGATCCCGGGTCTCCGGGATCATGACCTGAGCCGAAGGCAGTCGCTCAACCAACTGAGCCACCCAGGCGCCCCCATATAAGTCACTCTTATTTGGAGTTGTGTAAGTTCCGTGGGAAGAGAAGTCTCAGTGAGCCTAGTCGAAAGAACCAACCCATTTCCATGTTTATGTGCTCAGGGACATGTATAGTCTGCTAGTCTGAGACGAGAAGCATTTTTGCAAACCCAAATCGAGGAGAATGACTGCATGTGTTTTCTTCCCAGAACTCTTCCCTGACAGTGAAGATGTTTGTGGGCAGGGAAAGATAGAAGAGAATCCTTTCTGTAGCACTTTCAAGAGTCGGCTTCCCGTGCATTCAGCCCCTTGGGTGGGGCATCCCTCTCTCGGGCAAGCCCTTGTAATGAGCTCCTTCGTCCTGAATTGCTGGAACCGGCTGCCTGGCTCAAATGACCACGGATGCCTCTTTGTCAGACACACGCTGTGCATCTGGCGGCCTCGCCGAGGGTAATGTGATCTGGCTCACAATTTTAATTTTAACCAAAAATACATCTGTCAGGCTCATTTCAGCTGACAGGATAAATATCGTATTTCTTTACTAGTTTGTAAACACCTTGCTTTTCATCTGGATCTAACGTGTTCCCAGGGGTTTTACCAATGGAAAAATCGAACAGAATATATATGGGGCTGAGTGTGTGCGTTGTGAGTACCCGCCCCGTGTGGGGGAGGCGTTGTGGGGACCTGGGTCCTGTGCATGCGACACATAGGTGCCTGACCAGGAAGTCCGCCTGGGACAGCACCGTAGAGTTGTCTTGAGTCAGAAAGCTCAGGGGACAAAATGGTCCTGAGATCACTCCACAGCTAGCTGCTCGCAGAGCCTGGAGTTGTCCCAGGTACACATAAGGGGTGTTATGTCATCATCTCATATCCACATCCCCATTGATTCTCTGGGCACAAACTATGTTTGTTTCTTTGTTTTGGGGGGTTTTTGTTTTTGTTTTCGTTTTTGTTTTAAGTAGGCTCCGAGCCCAGCGTGGAGCCCAGTGTGGGGCTTGAACTCACGATTCCGAGATTCAGACCTGAGCTGAGATCAAACCAACTAAGCCACCCAAGCGCCCCAGGACACAGACTGTTCTTAACCGAAAACGGTCTTCTTTCACTGCCTTTGGAAATTTTTCTTTCTGATTTTCTAGTGCAAAGATTCTTTTTTTTTTTTTTTATTTAAGATTTTGTTTATTTGACAGAGAGAAACACAGCCAGAGAGGGAACACAAGCAGGGGGAGTGAGAGAGGGAGAAGCAGGCTTCCCGCCGAGCAGGGAGCCAGATGTGGGACTCGATCCCGGGTCTCCGGGATCATGACCTGAGCTGAAGGCAGTCGCTTAACTAACTGAGCCACCCAGGCGCCTCTAGTGAGAAGATTCTTAGACATGAATCCAGAATGTAAGACCAAGTGCTGTTGTCCAAAATCTCTGCTCGCCGTGAGAGTGCAGATACAGTCGGGACAGTACCTGTTTTGTGGAGGAGTTCTGCAGGGAAGGAATTGGAGAGAGGTAGAAGGGCAAACAGAAACAGTAAAATAATCAGATTTCCCAGTCCTGAGGGATTCCGCTCTCCTGATACTAATATAAACACCATAAATACGATGGCATGCTGCATGGCTACGTGTAAGGAACCTTTCAATTCAAGGGTCTGCAAATGCTTTGATCACCTCTTAGTTTGCCTGGTGTCCCGCCAGAGCACTTGCACGGTAATGTCACACTCCGCCCACAGATGGAGACACCACAGTTCACACATGTCCCATCACAGAACTTGCGGGAGACCTGCACTGATCGATGAGGCTTTTACCAGCCAAGGGGCACCAGCTGTCCCCAGCCAGGCTTGATAGCCTGGGAGACACTCTGGCCCAGGATGGCAAGAGAGCTGGTCCTGGGAGCTGGGCCCAGGGCTAGCCCTGGGGTTCAGTGGGAACGGTGAGTGTGGGTCTCACCCTCTCAGTTCCCATCATCAGCTCCCTTTTCCTGCCAGGCAAGCTCCCACCTGCTGTCCATTTGTCCTCTTTTCTTACCACCTCCTTTATTGCTCTTGGTTGATTTGCAGGGACCCTGAAAAAGGGCTAATTGATAACTAAAGGGGTTAATAATTACTTGTTTAAAAGATTTTATTTTTATTTATGAGAGAGACAGAATCTCAAGCAGACTTCTCACCGAGCCTGCAGCCTGACTCAGGGCTCAATCTCAGGATCCTGAGATCATGACTGAGCTGAAATCAGAGTTAGAGGCTTAATCGACTGAGCCACCCAAGTGCCCCAAGGGGTTAATAATTATTAATAAAGTCATAATTTTCCAAAAAGTATATGCATTTTGAAAGGACAGTGGGAGACAGCCATGTCTTACCTCCCATTCCCTGTTTCAAATGCTCTTTCCCTCCCTTGTCAGGAATCAGAGACTCCTGGAACCTTCTATTGAAGTAGCCCTCAAACTCTACCTTCATGACAGGCTCTTCTGGGCCCTCTCCCCCACAATGCAGGGTCTTCTGAGGTTGAGGAGGGAGAAGGGAAGAAAGAATGGGGGAGGGTGAGCTGTGTACTCACCATCCACACTGCCTCACTCTCAAAAAGTGAAGGAGTATAAATGGGGTATACCAGTTCTGAGAGCGTGAACATTCCTCATAGTTTGTGGCCAGACATGTTCTAGGAAGCAAAAAAAAAAAAAAAAAGAAAAGAAAAGAAAAAGAAAAAAATACTACAAAATAATAGGAAGTAAGACTTTAGGAATTTGTAAGTGTTGATAATTCACGTTTCTTCAGGTGAGAAATCTAAGTAAATAATATAATATTCGAGCATGGCCAAGGGTATCGTAATAGAAACACTAGAGGACTGCTTATAAAAGATCCCAAATTGAGGGGGTGCCTGGGTGGCTCAGTCAGTGAAGCGTCTGCCTTCGGCTCAGGTTGTGATCTCAGGGTCCTGGAATCAAGGCCTGTGTAAGGCTTACTGCTCAGCAGGGAGCCTGTGTCTCCTTCTCCCTCCCTGCCCCCTCCCCTTGTGGTCTTGCTCTCTCTTTCTTTAAATAAATAAAATAATTTTTTAAAAAATCCCAAATTCCATCACATGGGATGATGAAAGGCTAGGGATCTAAAAATATTTTCTCTTATCTGCTCTTGACCATAGTCCAGAGGCTAGCTGAAGTCATTCTGCCCCTTAGGATTCAGGGAAGATGGGCTTGAATTCTCATTCCGGCCCAAGGTGTCTGGAAGTCCTTGTGCACCGTATTCTCCTGGTCACGTCTGGCTTGCAGGATGAGCTGCTGTGGACGGCGTGTGTTGAGTCTGTTGTGCTCATGGGATCCAGCAGTTTCCCTTGATCTGATCAGCTCGAGGCAATTGCAGTTTTAAATAGCATCCCCCAAAAGGGAGCCTTGGGATCCTCCTCCATGTCTCCCTCTGGCCTCACTTCTCATTTTCACCTCATCTGTCAACTCAGTGCTCAATGATTGAGTGCCTACTACGTGCTGGGTGCTCAAGAGGCCGCAGAAAAGAAACAGAATCCATCCTGTCCCACATTCCTATCAGATGCGTCCCCTCCTCCTGGTGGCCCAGCCACTGCCTTCCTTGGTCCCTTATCAGTACTTACAAGCACCCTCTACTGGCCTCTGCTTTGGCTCTGCCTTCACCCCTGAGCCTTGCTGTGCATCTGTCCTCCTTGTCAAGTTGGTTATTCCAAGCTTCCGATTGGGGCCCTGCTCTGTCTAAAATCCTCCCAGGGATCCTTACTAAAATCCACATTCCTCAGCACCACACATGGGGCTCCACAGGAGCAGATCCTTCCTTGTGTGGCTAGGAAGCCTCATCACCCACAAGCCCCCCCCAGGATTCGTGCTCCATACCATCCAGGAAAATTTGCTGTTTCCTCCCAGCCTTTAGAATGTCTTTACCCCTCACATTTCTTCTATTCTTAAAGAACAAGCAAACATGGCCCATCTGGAAGTCCCACCTGCCCCTCACCTACCTCAGACCAGCTCTTCCCGAACCCCTCCACGGACCACATCTCACATGCTGTAACTGTACTGAATAGGGGAACATCTTACCCCATGTTAGCAGCATGGTGGTGGGAATGTGGCACCTGATGAGGCAACTGATGGTAATTGTTTGATGAATCTCATTCCCTTTTAAAAAAATTATCCGATACAGGCCAACATTAACTTCAGAGATAAAACAGTAAGTGTGCGTTAATCTCAGTTTTGTCAGCTGAAAAATGGGATTCAAAGTCATTATGAGAATGACCATCTATCAAGGTAGAAACCATAGTATCAGTCGCTCAGTGGCGTCTCACTAAATAGTAGTTCGTGTTCGTCGTTGGAGTTTGCACTGAGTTAATGCAGTTGGTCTCAAATTATACCTTCCAGAAGTGTAAGGAGGAAGGCAATTAATGACTGTGGAGCACCTGTTGTTTCACATCTGTGTATGAGGTGACTGGGTTAATAAGGGGCGGAGTCAAGACTAAAATCCACTGGTGCCCACAGTGTGTGGGAACTCAATTGTCCCATGGGTCCATAGCAAACAGGACCTTCTACCGCTAGAGGCTGACCTCCATCCTCTGCCTAGGGCCCACTCCTGCAAACACAGGAAAATACTTGTGCCAGAAAGTCTAGAAATGATATTAATTCCAAACTCTATAAAACTGATGGTCACAAGAGAAATTGTCTTTAAAGAGAATCAGCAATACAGTAACTACCAATCAGTACTGATGGCAGTGGGCGACAGCAGTAAGTTCTCGGAGCCCGGAGTGGTGTCCACACATGAGAAGTTGGTATGATTACGCCGGGCATTGAGCTTGGGTGGCCTTTCCCAACCACTGTTCCTCCACGCTCCAGAGATGGTCATGGTGCCCCATCTGTGCCCTAGCGTATGGAGTAGGCACCAGGAGCACATGAGTCAATTGCCTGGGAGGCTCAAGAAGAGAAGATCCCATCTAAGGGGGCCTCTAGCGGAAGCTCGTCCTCTTCACTGCATCTCATGGGAACTCCATTCTCAGTTCTTTTACCAATCCTGATGTTTAACTGAGCCATACCCTTTTGTTTGACTATCACTGACCTACTCTTTCTTCAGTATCTGAAATCAGTAAAATGTTTGGATAACTATGAAAATGGCAGCAGCTACCATTTTTCAGCTTCTGTGGTGTGTCAAACGTTCTACACACATTATCTTATTTGGTCATCATCAGAGCCTCACAGATGCGTCTTACTTACTTCTTTCCTAGAAGAATTCTGGGGCTGGCAGAGAGGAGTTAACCCCAACTGGTGTGAAAGATGTTCAGCTCCGAAGCCAAGGCGGCGGTTTTTGTTTGCCTAAGGGCATAAGCTTTGAGAGGCACATAGATCTGTGTTCGAATCCCAATTCTGGCCAGATGACTGTGAGCAGCCTCTGAAGTATTTGTTGACCTTATTTCCTCATTCATAAAACAGGAAAAATAATGCCAACTTCTCCAAGGTTTTGTGCTGTGTTTTTTTGTTTGTTGGTTGGTTGGTTGGTTGGTTGGTTTTGTGGTGTTTTTTTAAATGAGATGCAGAATACAGAGTACGGTGCCTAATCAGTAGGAGGCAATCAATAATTCATGTCCTCCCTCCCTCTGAAACTGATCTCCAGATCATGCTTACCACCAAAGGTCGTAGGCAGACTTTTGTGGGGTTTCTAACATGGCCTAGTGATACGCAACAAGTCCCATTGGCTACCTAGCTCAGCTTTTCTTGGCTTTAGCCTGTCCCTATCTTTATTCTAGAAGGAGCATTGAATGTGCGGGAAGGAAAGAAAGATCCCCAAGAAAGAACCTTACATTTGTAGGAATTGCATTTTGTACTTTGCAATGGGAATCTGTGATGTTGGAAAGGCACATCTTAGCAACTCAGAGAAACCTCCTAAAACCAGCCATAGGAAACGGTTGTATGTTTTCCCTCTCTGTAAATTTACCAACATCTTATGATGTTGCCCAGTGTTGGGGTATATGTATTCACATTTTAATTTTTTATTTTGGGGGGTTACCAAAAAAAAACCTCTTTAAGTATATTTAACGTGATGAAATAATGCTACAGACTAGAAGTCAGAAGGACCCAGAGCTGACAAAATGTACTTTCATGAAAATAATGAAGATTGGTAACACACCAGTGGTAACACAAGGTGGTCACGTGAGTGAGAGCACAGCTGGCACATTCCATTCTGTAATGCTCATAGTTGCAAGCCTGTTCTCCTGTACTGGGTGCCAATGCCTATCTGACATTGAACGAGGACTGTAGCTTATAAGTGTAGCTTCTGAGCTGCTGAATTCAGGTTAGCCACTGGGGGGGGGGGGGCAGCAACCTTTATCCCCTTCCAATTCCTGTTTTCTCCTCACTGATATTCCCTACTCTGATCCACTGCTAGCATGTGAGCAGCGGGCTAGAACAGAAAGAATTAACCAGACACTCGATCCAAATTCAGTCGCCCAGGTAGTCTCTCCTAAGCCGTTTTACGTTAATAAAACTCCCAGCACCACCCCCATCCCTTTTTACTGCTCTACTCCTTTCTTCCATAGTATGATATATAATTATGTGTGTATTTTTTATGATCAGCTTACCACCTGTGAATCTAGAGGAAGTCTTTCTTTTCTCACGAATGTATTCCAAATAGCTAGGATTATAACTGGCATGTAGTAGGGGCTTGAGAAATATTTTAATGGTTAATAGGAACAAAAGAGCTTGATAAGGTCAAGATGGATGCCATATAGGAAAAAGCTTGGGGCGCCTGGGTGGCTCAGTTGGTTAAGCGACTGCCTTCAGCTCAGGTCATGGTCCTGGAGACCCGGGATCGAGCCCCACATTGGGCTCCCTGCTCGGCAGGAAGCCTGCTTCTCCCTCTCTCACTCCCCTTGCTTGTGTTCCTCTCTGTCAAATTAATTAATTAATTAATTTAAAAAAGAAAAAGCTTATGAAGAAAAGCAGAGGAAGAAACACGAAGGAAAATATCTGATAATTCTGTTCACTTATGAATAAAAAAAATGTATCAAGACAGGACAAACTATTGCCATCTTAGTAGATAAGTTTATTTCTACTATCCAGATCACATCTCACTTCTCAGAAAGTTCATTTTTTATTTTTTACTTCAACATTAATTTGTTTATTCATTCATAATATGATAAGCACTGTAGCATAAATATGTGAGTGAGGGGCACCTGGCTGGCTCAGTTGTTGATCTGAAGGTTATGAGATCAAGCCCCATGTTGGGTGTATTTACTTAAAAATAAAATCTTAAAAAAAAAAAAAACAAGCTAGATCACCAGCACACACTCATACAACATGATTGGGTCTGCCCCAAATCAACTATATTAACTGTTTGTCTCCCTCCATTACTTTAATTAGTTAAAATATGGTACAGATGCAGCCAAGTCCTAAGGTTTGATCCTTCTGTGGGCCAGTTTCAGGATATAATGAGTAATTGACCTAGGAAATTAATAAAAATAATTTTACCACCAACCACAGAGTGTACCCATTATCCAGGCTAACTGTCTCAGAAACATTTGGCACTGGCTGGAGTGGATGAGTCAGCACAAGCCATCACCAGAAGAGAAATGGCACAGAGCTCCCCTCCCGCTGATTGTGAACCAAGGGCACCATCCTTGGGTCTGAGGAGCAGCACAGTTCTACCCTATGTTACAGTGACTTGAGATGGAAGGCAAGCAAAGGCAAGCTGAAGAATGGAAAGCAGAAAGGGATCGAGCTTGGGAGCAGGGATGGGAGTTGAGGACATCAAGAGCCACTTTGCAGACAATATCAGTGAATTGTGGTCCCTGGGAAAGCATGGTTAAGGGTAGACTAAACAGGATGTCAGATTTGAACTCCTCATCTTCCTCCTAAAATCTTTGGCTCCTCAGTGTCTGCTTCTCAAGTGACCACAACACCATCCTATTTGCTCAGGTGAAAAACCGAGGAGTTATTCTTGACCCCTTTGAGCTTGGGTAGCCCACATCCGGTCCCGAATCTCTTCTCACAGTCTCCCCTACGGTCACCCTGGCCCCCGCTGCTTCCGTATCTCATCCAAATTACTGCAAAGCCTCAAATACGATCTCCCTCCTGTTGTCCTTCTCTGCCCCCCTCCTCCTATTCTCCGCCCAGCGGCCAGAGTGATCCTTAGAAAAGAAAATCACGTCATGTCATCCCTCTGCTCAAAACTCTGGGGGTGATTTCCATTTCATTCAGGATAGAAGCCAGAGTCCTTTCAACAGCCTGTGTGATCTGCTCCCCTGCTCCCCACTCTTTCCTCTTCCACCTCTTGCCCCACCCCGTCCTCCCACTCTGTAGCTCCACTGGTCTGCTGGTGGTTCCTTGAACGCAGACACATTCCAGCCTCGGGACCCCTGCAGTGTTGTCTCCTCTTGCAAGGTTTGTCTCTGCTTCCCCCAGACAGCCCCACGGCTAATGCCTCCTCCAAGTATTTATTCAAATGTCACCTTCCTCATGACACCCACTCTGGTAATCCTGTTTTATTTTTTCTTAAATTTTTAAAAGATTTTATTTATTTATTTGAGAGAGAGAGAGCGAGCGAGCACGAGATTGGGGGAGCGGGAGGCAGAGGGAGATGCAGACTCCCCACTGAGCAGGTACCCCACTGGGCTCCAATCCCAAGACCCTGAGCTCCTGACCTGGCAGAGGCTTAACTGAGTTTCCTGGGCACCCCTGGCCATCCTATTTTAGACTGAAATTCATCTTCACGTGTATTTCTGATCCCTCCGCCTTGACTCCAGTTTTTTTCCCAGTAGCTTTTAATACCAAACACACTATATATCTGAGTCTTTTATTACTCCTTGTTCTTATTGATACTTTCTCCAATCATCCTTAATCAGAAATCTGCTTTCCACGGAGTTTATTTGCCCTCTGCAGAGTTGACTGTTGTCTGTCTCCTCTCGTCATGGTTTATTTTGTATGTCAGCCTCACCAGGCCATAGGGTGCCCTGATATTCTGTCAGACATTATTCTAGCTGTTTCTGTGAGGATGCTTTTGGATGAGATTAACATTTAAATCAGTAGGTTGAATAAAGCACTCCAGTGTGGGTGGGCCCCATCCATGAGTTGAAGGCTTGAATGACACAAAAAGCATGACCCTCCCCTGAGTTGAGAAAGAAATCCCCCTCTCTGCCAGTCTTAAAACTGGGACATCAGCTTTTCTCTGCCTTTGGACTCCAACTTAACATCAGCTCTTCTGTGTCTCAAGCCTGCTGGCCTTCAGACTGGAACTCTGCCATTAGTTCTTCTGGGTCTCTGGCCTGCCAACTCACTCTGCAGATCTTGGGACTTGTCAGCCTCAACAGTTGTGTGAGCCAGTTCCTTCCCCACTCATCTTGAACAAAAGAGGGCCGGGACAGAAGAGTCCCTGTACTGTTTGCTGCTCTAAATTGTCCCTGTCGTCTCCTGCCCCTCCCCAGCCTGTCCGATCAGCCCCGGCACAGAGACGGCACTTGGTATACATTTATTGAATAAATGAAGAAACAAACAGGTAACAAGAGGACTCTCTCTAGAGGTATAATGAAAACAGCCATCTCTATACTACTACTAGTCAAGAGCTGTGGGCTTTATATCTAATAACTGAGTCAAAGATAAAAGAATGGTCTTCCTGCACATACCTCATAGAAAGCCATTCTGGATGTATAGTTTTATGCTAGCGTCACACACTGTTAGCCACACTTTCCCTTGGGGGTCAGTGCGAAAAACCAGGCACAGCAATTTACCAGCACGGGTAAGACTGAACCCAGGAGATATGCGGCATAAGGAAACCTTAAATCAGGAAAAGCTTGAGGATGCCTCGACCTGGAAGTAGCGAGAATTCTGTCCTGGGTACCAAGAAGCATCCCACGGCCAGGGGGCAGCACAGGGAGAAAAGACAGCTCAAGACGTGAAGACTAGAGGCAAATGTCATTAGCCATCATTTTGCTCCGCAGAAGGAAAAGAATGCTTCTGTTTCTAAATAGTCTGCATTTCCACACCATGGTTTCATTTGCCAGAGAAGAAAGAGGAAAAGACGATGAGAAGGGAGGGGAATGAGACTAGAACTGCAGATGGTGGGAGTGATCAGAAGTGGGCGCGGGGCTGGTCAAAAAAAGACTGGCAGAGGGGACGGCCATAGAAGACAAACTCAGTGCAGAAGGGGCGGGCTGCATCCACCCTTCCAGAGATTATTATAGCTCCTGAAGACTGTGTGTGTGTGTGTGTGTGTGTGTGTGTGTGTGTGTGTGTGTGTCGCGCGGGAAAGAAGAGGCTTCTTCACCTCCATTAAATGCCCTTGGAAGTGTTTCCATGGTAATGAGCAAGGCTGACTAGACAGGTGGGGGACCATGGATACCCAGTGAGCAGCCCCGCAGACTTCTGGGAGTCCTGGAAGCCGCCTACCCAGACTTCCTGGAGCAAGATTTCCCACGCTCTGTCCCACAGGATATCAGATTCCCTGGAAAAGGGCATGCGGGAGAGAAAAGTTCCGGGGCGGGGGGGGGGGGGGGTT
>PITA01001234.1:124308-157864 GCA_004023965.1 Spilogale gracilis | reverse complement strand
AAAGTGGGGCTGGTGTTCTGTTGGATGCCCAGTGGGAAGCATTATTCTTGATAAAAGCAGACAGTGGAATCTTATGGATATTGTGCTTATCTTAAAAGAAGAAGCTGGTTTCTAATTAATGCTTGGAGCTAAGCATCAGTAGCTTGATACAGTAATGGTTCACCCACCTTGTGGGTTGCCTTAAGACTCACTGCAGAGTTGAAATTCTTTGCATCTCCTGAGTTTGAAATGGAAACTGCAGATTAATGTCATTTCAGCTACGTTCTGCATAAATCAATCTCAGGGATATCTGGCTGTCCTCCTAGCATGGGCCACTTATCCAGGAGAAAGACAGTGACCTAGTAGATCCCGTTGATTAGGCTGGGATTTTTCACATGGGGCCTTGGTAGTTTAAACTGAGATCCAGGGGCATCTGGGTGACTCAGTCGGTTAAGCGTCAGGTCCTGATCCTGGGGTCCTGGAATTGAGCCCCGTGTCGGGCTCCATGCTCAGCGGGAAACCTACTTCCCCCTCCCCCCTTCCCTCTGCCTGCTGCTTCTGCTTCTTGTGCTTGTGCTCTCTCTTGCCAAATAAATAAATAAAACGTTTAAAAAAAAAGTGTTTTAAAAACTGAGATTTGGGGTGCCTGGGTGGCTCAGTTGGTTAAGCGACTGCCTTCGGCTCAGGTCATAATCCCAGAGACCCGGGATCGAGTCCCACATCGGGCTCCCTGCTCGGTGGGAAGCCTGCTTCTCCCTCTCTCACTCCCCCTGCTTGTGTTCCCTCTCTGGCTGTGTTTCTCTCTGTCAAATAAATAAAATCTTAAAAAAAAAAAATGCCCAATTTGGGGGTACCCGGGCAGCTCAGTCATTAAGTGTCTGCCTTGGATTCAGGCTGTGATCACAGGGTCCTGAGATCGAGCCCCGCATGGGGCTCCCCACTCCACAGGGAGTGTGCTTGTCCCTCTGTTTGCATTTCCCTCTGCTTGTGCACTGTGTGCGTGTGTGTGTGTGTGTGTGTGAAATAAATAAATAAAATCTTTTTTAAAATTCTAATAAAAAAAATGCCCATGTTGTGGGAATGTAAACTGGTGTAGCCACTGAACAGTATGGAGGTTCCTCAAAAAATCAAAACTAAAACCACCATAGGATCCAGCAATTCCACTTCGGGGTATTTTTCCAAAGGAAACAAAAACACTAATGGGAAGAGATATCTGCACCCCATTGCAGCCTTACTTACAATAGTCAAGACTTGGAAACAGCCTGAGTGTCGATCAGGATGCATGAACGAATTAGAATGTATACAATGGAATATTATTCATCCCTAAACAAGAATGAAATTTTGACGTTTGTGACCACATGAAGGGAATTTGAGGCCATATGCTAAGTGAAATAAATAAGGGAGAGACAAATACTGTATGATCTCACTTGTATGTAGAATCCAAAAAAAAAAAAAATCCCATAAAACCAAAACACTAAGTTCAAAGAGAGGACATATTGGGAGTTGCCAATGGGGAGGGGAGAAGGGGAGCAAAACGGGTAAAGGAGATTAAAAGATACAAAGTTCCAGCTCCAATATAAATAAGTCCTGAGAATATAACATACAGCATGGTGACTACAGTTAATAATACTGCATTGCATATTTGAATGTTGCTAGGAGAGTAAATCTTAAAATCTCCCATCACAAGAAAATTATTTTGTAACTATATATGATGATGGTTGTAAACCAGACTTGTGGCGATTATTTAGCAATATACACAAGTATCAAATCATTGTTACACACCTGAAACTAATACAAGTTATACCTGGGTTATACCTCTATTTTTAAAATGCCCAGTTTACAACTGCAAGTACACTGTTCTGCCTTTTGGAGGAAAATAAAACGGTTTGACATGAAGCTTCGGTTCCTTTCCCTGGGGTTCGGTCTAAATAGAACTCTGCATTTCCACCTGCTCCCTAGCAAATGTCAGTAAAGGAAAAGCATAATGATGATCCTGGACCCCGATGCAATTTTCTTTTTAGAAGATTTTATTTTATTTACATGAGAGAGAGAAAGAGAGAGCAGGGGCAGGGGGAGAGGGAGAAGCAGATTTCCTGCTGAGCAGAGAGCCCAACTTGGGGCTCGATCCCAGGACCCTGAAATCATGAACTTAACCAAAGTTGAGCCAAAGGCAGATGCTTAACCAACTAAGCCATCCAGGCATCCCCCATGCAATATTAAATTATGTTTCATATACATGGATGCCTTTCTGTTAGTCTCTATGCTATTATGTATGTCTGAAACAGTTTGTTTTTTAAAAATTACTGACAAAAAAAGTGCTGATGAGTATAATGGGTTGTTGAAAGATTTGCATTAAAAATTTAAGTAGGAGTTTTTTGCATGTTGGAAGCTTCTCTCTCAGCCATCAGGATAATCTCCAAAACAATTCATTCCCACAAGGAGACCAAGTCTTCATGGTTTCACTCTAAAAATGATTTTTACGAAATAGAAGGAAAAGCCTTTGGGATTCTTAAGTCTATATTTAAGGAGAGTTTAGCAAATGAGACATACATGTGGAGTGTAAATCCTTATGAACATATAAAAATATTTTCCAAGGAATCTGTCATGATGCAATATAATGACAATTAACATGGTATTGTGTACATTTGCAGGGCTCTCTGAGTTTTGTTTATTTAGACTGACTCCTGTGACAGTTTCACAAATGTTTTAAATTTACAAGTTGTCCTAAATGTATAGATGTTTCTTAAAGTCTTTCCATGAGCCATATTCTCAAACCTCCAAATGTTCCTGGACAGTGGAAGAATTGCATGTAATAGGAACATGAAGGAGTGCTGGCCTAGGGAAATGTCTACAATCGCAGCAAAGCAGGTCAACTCGAATTAATGTTTCTGAGAAAAAATATTCACTCCCAACTTAAAATGGTGAAAACAGTTGCTTCATTTATTAGCACATGCCCAGATAATTTATTTTTAGAAGCAAATACTGTTCCTGATTTGGGTAACTTTCGCCTGTTCTTCCTCTGCATAATTCATTCTGATGATTTCCGATCATGTTTTCCTGAAGCTGCTTTTCTGATAGTAAATAAGGGGCTGCTTAATATTTTTGATATATGTAAATTTAATAGTACCTAATAACATTTGTTTCTACCACTGAAGGTATAAAACTGGTTAATATGTTTTAAAACTTTTCCCCCTCATCACAAAGGACATGCATGTACAGATTGGAAAATGTAGAATATATGAATAAGCCAATAAAATTAAATAAAAATTTTTTGTTAACTCTTTGACATATATCTTTCCATAAATATCTTCTGGGCTGTAATTGATGTGCATAGACATTCATGCACCAAAGTGGAACCAAGTGGTAAAAGTTTGCACAAAAACACATTAGCTAAAGTAATAATGATTGGTATTTGGCAGTATGGTTTGATGTGCGTTTTCTTGAATTTTAAATGTAAGTGGGATTTGAATATTTAAAATCCAGTGTTTTCTTTTCTTTTTTTTTAAAGACTTTATTTATTTGACAGAGAGAAACAAAGCCAGAGAGGGAACACAAGCAGGGGGAGTGAGAGAGGGAGAAGCAGGCTTCCCGCCAAGCAGGGAGCCCGATGTGGGACTCAATCCCGGTTCTCCAGGATCATGACCTGAGCCGAAGGCAGTCGCTCAACCAACTGAGCCACCCAGGTGCCCCTAAAATCCAGTGTTTTCTTTGACGCTGTTGCATTTGCCTGAGTCATAATGGTAATGTTTTTGTAGTACTTACATCTAAAACATTCTTTCTAAAATTATAGAGTTCTCCCAGTACTTGCCAAGAATGTATTGATGGGATTTTATTTGTTTATTTGTGTGCTTGCTTGTTTTATTTTTTTTTTTAAGATTTTTTTATTTATTTGACAGAGAGAAACACAGCCAGAGAGGGAACACAAGCAAGGGGAGTGAGAGAGGGAGAAGCAGGCTTCCCGCCGAGCAGAGAGCCTGATGTGGGACTCGATCCCGGGTGTCCGGGATCATGACCTGAGCCGAAGGCAGTCACCCAACCGACTGAGCCACCCAGGCGCCCCATGCTTGCTTGTTTTAATTGAACTGCCTGTATTCAAGGACTTTTTTTTTTTTTTTTTTTTTTTTTTAATTTATTTATTTGACAGAGAGAGAGCTCACAAGTAGGCAGAGAGAGGAGGAAGCAGGCTCCCCACTGAGCAGAGAGCCTGACACGGGCCTTGATCCGAGGACCCTGAGATCATGACCTGAGCTGAAGGCAGAGGCTTTAACCCACTGAGCCACCCAGGCGCCCAAGGACTCTTATGTTCTTAATAGCCATTGTTTTTAAAGTAATAATTATTTTTGAAGAGATCTTTAATAAGCATATCTATCAGAAAATAAAAAAACATTTATCATGCTTTTTTTTCATGTGGTAGAATTAAGTATGTTCATTGTTCACTTATGTTTTCCCATCTGTTTTTTCCCCCAATGTTTCACAGACAGCATCTATTACTATTATAAACCAAACAATTATTTTAAAAGAAGTAACGATGGATTGATCCATTCCCTACATGATGTAGAATCACATAAAAACCCTGGATTCCAGAAATAGGCCTATTTCCTTTCACTCGGTGACACATCTTTGAGGTCAGAGTCCCAGAGTTTGCTCCAACCCTTGCAAAATAGCATGAGTGGAAATTTGGTTTTCCTTTTTGGGTAAAGTTTCTCCAGCGCCTGCTGATAAAGCTCTTTAATTGTACTTTCTGCAAAACAATTATTTCTGGAGCTAATATGAGATGGAGCTGATAATGGGTCTCAATTCTTCAACTTTAAGGCAGAAACCAGGGTCATAAAGACATGGAGTCCTGAAATATTCTCTCCTTCTGCAGAAGCCCACAGAACTTAGGGGAAGGGCAAGCCAGACTTTTCAGTTACTCTTCATTTGAGCCTTGCAGAATGGTTTTCTTTCTTTCCGCAGTCCCCCTGCCGCACAGTAATTGCTAGATGTTTCTGAGGAGCCATTGCCAGGACATTCATTTTAAAAAAATAACCAGGACCCCTGGTAAACGTATCTCCTTCTCTGAGCAGAAAGCCCTTTTGCAGTGTTGATTGACAGCTGCCTTTCAATCTGTATTTATCAAGTATGCCGGATACAGGCTTAATACTCAAACAAGTGGAAATACCTCTAACTAATCATGTCTCCTAGTCGCCTTTCCTCTCACATCCTAACGCGATCAGCCTTGACAGAAATCACACCATCGCCTGAGTGTTCTCTCTGTGTTTGATTGCAGCTGTGAAAGTTCAGGATGAGCTGAAGAATGCAAGCCTAGTTTGAAGTACAGGAGAAATCTCCTAGCACAGAATCAAAGCTATACCGTTTATTAAGGTTATGCAAATAGTCGTTGGACTTAGATCTCTGAGCCTGGCTTTTTCTTTTCTTTCTTTCTTTTCTTTTTTTTTTTCTTTTTAATGAGGACCATTCTTCGTGCAATTGCCAAACTAAGGCAAAAGAAAACTTTCTCAGTCTTTATGATGCTTTCATCAGATAACCAATATAAAATATCGTCCAGAATACCCTGTCTCCTCAGACCTTAGAGTTTGTTCTTGGGAAGTTGGAGATGAACGAAGATGGCCTTAATAAATCCATCTACCATTGTAAATACAGTGTTTCTGGCTATTTTTCCCCTTAGGAAATAGGCCAGATGTCACCAACAATTCAGATCTTCTGGCCTTTCTCAAAAATGTCATCACTGCAAGAATATTACAGCTTAGCAAACTGTTGGACAAAATCAGAATGCTTTTTAGTACTTTTGCCATATATAAAAATCAGCTGCCTTCTGGAAGGACCTATAACGCATCTTCGAATGGGTGTTGAATTTGGACTAAAAAGAATCTCTTGAAGAGGGAAATGTTTCCCTTCACAAAGTGAATTTCCAAGGGCACCTGACTAGCTCACATGGTAGAGCTTGAAGTCGTGAGTTGGGGCCCCCTGTTGGGGGTAGTATTTACTTAATTTAAAAGATGTTGTAATAAATAAAAAGTTAAATTCCAAGGAAAGCATTTAAACCTGACTTTTGGCAGCCATTACAAAACCGAAGAGTTGTGTTTAGGCAGGGAATGTTTGGGGAGGTGGGCTTTTATTTAGAGGTTTGTTTGCTGTTGAGACTTCAGAGATGCTTGTTTCCCTCTCCTGTAAAGCCATCACACCCTTACACTAGTTTGCTAGAGCTTCCAGAACAAAGTTCCATAGACAAGGTGGCTTAAACAATAGAAATTTACTTTCTCCCAATTCTGGAGGCTGGAAGTCTGAAATCAAGATGGCGGTTGACGTCTTCTAAAGCCTCTCTCCTCCGCTTACAGAAGAAGGCGGGCATCTCCCTCGGTCTTCACATGATCTTCCCTCATTCATATCTCTGTCCTTTTGGGTTAGGGTCCACCCTAGTGACCTCATTTTAACTTAATTACCTCTTTTAAGACCTTACCTCCAAATATAAATATGTCCTGAGGTACCAGGGATTAGGATTTCAACATCTGAATTTGTGAAGGACACAGTTCAGCCCCTAATAACCCTGAGTCAGGATCTCTCCCTGCCAAATCTATAAGATCTTTTCTTTGGAGTGGTTCTAAAGGTAAGCAAGAAAGTAGAAAGGTATTCTTGAAATTTCCACAAGACCTGGCTAGCTTCTGCAGCAACCTTTTTTGTTTTTCTCCTCCTTCAATATGGAAACATTAAAAAATCCACTGAGAACTTTGAGAACACTTTGCTCTCTCTCTCTCTTTTTTTTAATATTTTATTTATTTGGCAGAGAGAAACACAGCCAGAGAGGGAACACAAGCAGGAGGAGTGAGAGAGGGAGAAGCAGGCTTCCCACTGAGCAGGGAGCCCGATGTGGAGCTCGATCCCTGGTCTCCGGGATCATGACCTGAGCTGAAGGCAGCCGCCCAACCAACTGAGCCACCCAGGCGCCCCATGCTCTCTTTACCTATAATTCTTTTTGTTTCTCCCAGACAAAAACCACACCTCTGTCCATTTGCATGTCCCAACTAGGAAATCTCTCTCCCCGTGTTTGCATATAAGTGATAGGAAGGACCTGGTCAGTGACTCTAGTCAGTCATGCTTCACACCTTGAGATCACCCCCTGTTTGCTAAGCTCCCCAACAAGCCTGACTCTATACCAGGTGCTGACATGTCCTCTCATTTGCTCCTAACAGTCTTGTGAAGTAGAGACCATTCCCAACACTGTATTGCAGATGAGATCATGGAATCACATGCTTGGAAAGACCTAGGGCATAGTACCCTGGCCAGCAAGGACTTGAACCCAGGTAGTCTCATTCCAAACCTGAGCCCATTAAGGCAGACATGAAGGCTTCACAGTACCTTTCCCTGGTCTTTCTGGCAGAGAAGAAACTTGTGTGTGAGGAGCTGACCTTATATTTCTGAGCACCCAATGCAGAGAATTGTCTCGGGGCTTCTTAGAAGACCTGGGTTCTAGCTTCAGCTCAGCTAACGCTTGCTAGCTAATCTTGTCTCCTAGTTATGTGAGATGGGAGAATTGGATTCGATCCATGCTTCTCAAACTTTTAGGCTGAGACTCATGATGAGAAATACATTGTACTGTGTGGTTCGGTACACACACGCGCACACACATGGACACACACCCATGCAGACATGCCAGTACACACGCAGGCATGCGTGGGCCATATAACTGAAATAGATGTTCACGAATCACACACCCACATGAAATACACATGAAGGGCCTCCAGTCATTTCTCGTCTCTTTCAGTTTCTTTTGGAAACACTGCTTGTGACCTACTCAACTGGGTTGTCAGAAGCTGAACTAGATGACCCAGTTTGGACTTCCATAATCCTAAAATCTTATTGGCCTAGGTGGATGTTTCCTTGGAGCTTCTCATCTTAAATGCACAGACAGTATTTGAGGGTGGCATACTATGGAGGACAGCCCTTTTGCCTCCAGTCTGAGCTAATCGCATAATAGTAATAATACTCAGGTCCATTTATTGTGTACTTCCTTTAAGTCCCAGAGGCTTAAAATGCTGTATGTCTTGTAGCTCTGGGCTGCAGGTATTATGATCTCTGACTTACAGATGAGGAGACCAAGGCTCAGATTAAGGAATCTGTTCGGGGGGCTTAGGTAGTCAGAGGCAGAGCTGTGAGTTGAACTGATGTCATTCTAATTCCAAAGCCCTTACATGCATTTCTTGTAGGGAAAGGTGTAAAGGAAGAGAAGTGAGGCCTGGAAACTGCTGTAGCTGAATGTGATTTCTTCCCTAGTGGTCTGCTGTCCCTAGCAGAAACAACTGTCCTTTGGGTTGCTAAGCCACCACTATAGCAGTGATGAAAATCTGTACCTGGGGAGCACTTCACGGCCCCTCTCACCCCAGGCCGCCCCCAGACTGGTGAAGTCACAGTCTCTGGGGGTGGGACCCAGGCCTCTGTTTTTCAGAGCTCCCAGGTAGTTTCAGTGTGTGGCCAAGGTTGAAAACCTTTGCTCTGAAATCTCAGTTAAGGATATGAAGGAGTTTTAAGGGCTTTTCCATTTTCCTTCCTGCAAACGAGATTTAATAAAATATTGCCAAACCATCTTCAATGACTTTTACAAAGCTGAAGTAAAATCGGTTTCTAGTTCTTTGAAGCACATTGGAAAAAAAAATCAGGTTACCTTGTACGTACTTTAAAACCAAAGAAAGTAGAGATTGCTAGAGGGATGGTCGGGGAGGTGTTCCAGTCACCTGTCTCTGTGATAGTTCATTATGTCAGCTCACATAATTTTAAAACTTATTTTTTTATATGACTAAGGAAGTTAGGTTTTGAATTAATTAATCAGAAGCCAGAGTAAGCAGTGGTCATTGGCTAAATTCACAGGACACAATGTTAGGAAATCAAACCAGACTCAGATAACTGTAAATATTAGAAGCAGTCACATTTTCTTACAAAAGAGCCTCCGTGGAAGATTTCTGGTTTTTCTCACGGATTATGGGAACTGTGGTCAGACTAGGACCCTCCCTCACATCAGTCCCTACAGGAGCAAGAACCTTTTGACCTCTTGCCCACCTTGATTTTAGACCTGTGTCATTCCATTTGGAACTGTAACTGACCACACGCAGTGTCCCTGTGGTCCCTGCAGAATTCTCTAAAACAGGGACTGTCTCATACGGCTGGGTTTCACCCGTGTCTCCAGAGGACAATTTCAATAATGTTAAAATTTTGTACGATTTTCGTACTTGTGAGAATGAAAATATAGTATTACCCTAACAACATCAACCCCCTTTTATTCTGGAAGCCGCTGACAGATGACAGGTCCCGAGCAGCCCTCCTGAGGCCAGCCTGGATAGAGAGGTCCGCGCTTCTGTTTTGCCCGTAGTCACAGGGCTCATTGTTTGCTTGCAGAACGACGTGGCTGCACTTCTGAAACCAATATCGGAAAAGATTCAGGAAATCCAGGCATTCCGAGAGAGAAACCGGGGGAGTAAAATGTTCAATCATCTCTCGGCCGTCAGCGAAAGCATCCCTGCCCTCGGCTGGATAGCAGTGGTGAGTCCCATCCGCGTGGAATGGCATCCCATTCCAAATTGGCGTGTTTGGGAGAACTTCTAGCTACCTTCAGGCTCCTTCTTCTGTCTGTTAACCCTGCAGGGAATTCCTCTCAGGGTGAATGCCCCAGATCTTTCTAACCCTGTTTATAGTTCAGGGCTTTGTGTTCTGAGATGTGGAAATATCTCACTCCCCTTTACAGAGCAAAATGTTTGCCTCCTGACTTTCACTTAATATTTCCGTGGCTTTTCTTCATCTTGAAGGCATTTTCTTTCTTATCCTATTTTTTTTTCCTTCTATGCTTGGGTGATGGTCCTGTTCTCTCAGTCCCCCAAACCCGGTCCTTATGTCAAGGAGATGAATGATGCCGCCACCTTTTACACTAACAGAGTCCTAAAGGACTACAAACACAGGTACGTACTTTCCTTTCTAGCCAAATTTTCAGTTGCTTGCTTGTTAGGCATTTGTCCCAAAGCTTCGTGTAGTTCACCTCTGATTCCTTTCAAAGGTGAATTTACGGTAAATGTTAAGGAACTCTACCATCTTTGCAGCTAAAGCAAAGTGGGAAATGAGATCCGTTATCCAGACAATGTATGTGCATTAGAAAATCTGTCTCAGTTCTCCTGTGATGAGAAACTCTCTACCTGAATCCCTCTTGCCCCATACGTGTTCCCACAGCAGCCAGAGAGCTCTGTGATGGCTCGCGAGGGACCCGCCCTCGAGGGTCACAACTCTTTACGCTGCCCAAGATAGAGTTGGTGGGTGAGCAGAGAGAAGAAAGGAGAAATCGGGAAACGAAGTATCAGTGAGCAACAGAAAGGAGATGTGACAATTAACCAGGCTGCTGGGAGGCAGCCCAGTGAGTGCGTTAAGACGAAATGCAGTTGGGGAGGACAGAGACATCTATAAAAAGAGCAAGGCAGAGAAATCCAAACCGAGCTGGAGAACGCACTCAGAAAGACATCACATTCCACAGGACAAATAATGGGTCCTAGAGACACTTCAACTGGTGTTGAAATTGGAGAAGGGATGGAATGGAGACACACCGTGTCTCTCAACTACTCAGGGGATGTCTTGGGATTTCTTCCCCTCTCATACATGTGATGGGGCTGATATCTAGTCACTCAGGGAAAGAATGGGGCAAAAATAAAAGCAATCAAGTTCCATCCCCTGGGCGTCGGGCTCCAGAGTGGATCCCTGCGCTGAGCCCTTGGGTGGTGAAATCAGAAGTGCTCCTCGGCCAGCAAAGGAAACTTGAGGACCAGGTCACTGACCAACATTACATATTCAAAATTTGCAAAACTGTTTCTCTTTTAGATTATTTTTTGTTTTAATAAACACTGAGTAGATATGAAAGAATATTTGTAAAATATATGGAAGATATAATTGCAATGCAAAAAATACTCCTATACCCACCACTCTGTTTAAGAAATCTGTACCGATATTTTTTTACTGCAAAAAGCAGACACACTCTGCAATTCTACTCCTAGATATATTTCCAAAAGAAATGAAACATGTTCACACAAAACCTTGTACACAGGTGTTTGTAGCAGCTTTATTTGTGATAGCCAAAAAGTGGAAACAGTCCATATGTTAGTCAATTGCAGTAGTTAGATAAAATGTATATCCATACAGTGCTATGTTATTCAGCCATTAAGAAAATGAAGTATTGATACAAGAGCAACATGGATGAACCTTAAAACATCCTAAGTGAAAGAAGTTAGATGCCAAAACCCCCACATATTATATGATTCCATTTATATGAAATTCCAGAACAGGCAAATCCATAGAGACAGAAAGTAGCTTAGCAATTGTCTGGGGTGGGGTAAGTTTGGGGGAAATGTGGAGTAACAGCTAATGGATATGATTGCTTTTTTGAGGTGATATGATGTTGTAAAATTGACCAGTGATGGTTGCATGACTCTGTTGACCTAATCTATTGGATTATACACTTTAAATGGGTGCATTTTATGGGATGTGAATTATATCTCAATAAAGCTATTATTAAAACAAAACAAAAATACAGCCCCAGTGCTGAGCTTCCCTCATAGAATTCAGGCATTCTGTGTTTGGGAAACAGGTATTTGCCCGAGCAGTTGTGCCCAGTGCTACAACTCCATGTTGCATTAGGGACTGGGTATTCCCTGTTTGTAGGAAACCTCCTTGCAACAGCACCTTCCTTACCACTCTAAAATTCTCCAATTTCATGACTCTCTTGGCCAGAAAATTCAATCAGATAATTAGAAAACCAGCACATTGTTTTTCGTTTTGCATCAGAAACAGTACAGAAGGAGATGGTCTTCCTCCACATTCATCTCCTTGTTAGAGATCATGTGAGGACACATGGCCCAAATTGCTGGGTCCGCTCCTGGTGGTCCTCTTTGCCCCATGCCCAGAAGCTCAGAGAGGGCACTTGGCTCCTCTTAGGAGACACTTGGGTCACTGTCGGGGTCCTTTTCAGAATTGGTTCATGGTGACTGAACCAGAAAGACTGTTGGCCCAGGGTTGGTCATCCAGAGCCTTAGTCACTGGATTACCAATCTTTTTTAAATTTTATTTTAGATTCTAACTCTACTCTCTTCCACACTCTTTTATAACAAAGTGATCTGCGCCATGTGGATTGGGTGAAGTCGTATTTGAACATTTGGAACGAGCTGCAAGCATACATCAAGGAACATCACACCACGGGCCTCACTTGGAGCAAGACCGTAAGTACCAAGCCCTCTGCCACCCACGTAAAGAAAGGCCACAGAAATATTCATTCCTGGGAGCCTAGAAACTTCACACTCTAGAGTTACCTCAAGGAAAGCGTAAGATAAAGCAGGTATATAGAAACTGTGCAGTTGCCATTCGTCATGGACAGGACCTGCAGAAAGAAAATGGTTTAGTTGTCCATGGTAAGAACCCAGAGAAACATTCTTCCCTTAAAAGTAACATATATGAGGGGCCCCTGGCTAGCTCAGTCAGTAGAGTCAGTAGACTCTTGGTCTTGGGGTCATGAGTTTAAGCCCTGTATTGGGTGTAGAGGTTGCTTAAGTAAATAAATATTTAAAATCTAACATGTATGATGTGTACATAGGAAATGATGTACCATCCAATGTGATAGAATGCAGAAGATTTTGAGCACTAAGATGGCATATATATTACAAAACTCCGATAAAAATTAAAGGAAACAGGAAGGTTTGAAAATAGTTACAATTTTTAAGGAGATAGAATGACTAATAAAAATGTCTTTTTAAATTAAGTTTATTTTTTGGCATTCAAGATTTTTCAAATAATATTTTTGAATACTCAGGCAATCCTAGTGCTTTGAGTAGTATCTTTGTCATAAGATAAAGTCCCAGCCTTTGAGATATTGACCTTGATCTTTGCCCTGCCCTCTTCTTCAGCCTGGTCTGACCTCTCTTCCCTCCTCTCACTGCTTCCCAGGGCTGACAGACTACCATGGAATCCTGAATACATGCAAATGAAATCAGATTGTGGTGGTTTCAAAGTTTGTAGATCTCAGGTGGTTTAGCCGTTTTTGCAGTGTCCCAAACATATGTCATGCTGTATGACCTTCCCCGGAATGGGTGTTTCTCCTCCGTGCTTCCTGCATACCTTGAGTATGGCTCAGTCGTAGCCCTCAGCTCATACGGGCTGTCATTTGTATGTGTGTGTTTTGGAGGTTCTCCCACTCAGTTGGAAACTCATCTCTGCCTCCAGCCCCTAACACTGCACCTGGCACAGAGCAAGTACTCAATAAATGGTTTGAGCTGAATTGTGACATAGGGAAGGATGCCTGAGGGATGCAGTCAGTTAAGCATCTCACTCTTGACCTCAGCTCAGGTCACGATCTCAGGGTCACGAGATCGAGGCCCACATGGGGCTCCTCATTCAGGGAGGTCTGCTTGAGATTCTCTTCTTTCTCTCCCTCTTCCCCTCCCCTCATGCACGCACGCATTCTCTCTCCCTGTAAAATAAATAAATATAATCTTTTAAAAAAATGTCAGGTGGGGAACTCTTAGACTCTTCCTTGTCCTTTTAAGTCTCTGCACTTGTTATCGAAAGTCTTCACATGGAAACTTTCTTCCATTAGAATTGAATGTTACCTTTCAATGGTCAAAGTGGATGGTCTGACTGGAGTTACTATTGAGAAAATAAAGTGGCAAATTTGTGAATTCCATTGAGAGATTGAATTCTCCTTCTCCCCGTGGCCGTGCTTTAGGTCCTGACTCTCGTCCAAAACATGGGTGTTGGTGAGGTCAGCTTGATATCGACGCCGAGTTGTGATTTTTCGAAGGCGTGGTGGCTTCTCCCTCTGCTCCCCAACACTTGTACAAATGTTAACATTGACCTCCGTAGACTAACATATCTTCTTATTTTCTACTTTGCCTATTTTCTCCATAAGCAAAAATGCACAGTTGCAAAGTAGAACTAAATTATTTTTCGTCTGCCTATGATATTATGGTTTTTGAGAAGAGTTCATAAACACTTCAAGTGTTTTAATATGGAAAGGAATTATAGGATGTGGGTCAGTGTTTGGGTGGATGGATTAGAATTATTTTTCATACATTTCCAATGAGATACTTTGTCGTAAAGAGGAATCATCATGTGTTTGCTGTGGAAATAGGTCATCACTGGAGAGTAGTAAGCTAAACAGCAAGTCCTTGGATGTCTCGGAAAAGGAAAGAGAACCCATTTGTGGGAAATAATCACGTCGACAGAAGTTAGCCAATTAATTTTCTAATGGCACCCATGGAGAAAATTACTTTTAAATGGTTTCAATACCTTTTACCACAATGTACAAAGCTAAGTAATGGTGTTTTGGATATATAAGATAAGAATCAAATATTAGGGGCACCTGGGTGGCTCAGTCAGTTGAGTGTCTGACTCTTGATTTTGGCTCACGTCATGATCTCAGGGTCATGAGATCAAGCCCCGTTTTGGCTCCATGCTGAATGTAGGGCCTGCTTAAGATTCTCCCTCTCCCTCTCCTTCTGCTCCTGCCCTACTTAAAAAAGAATTCAATATTATAGAAAAATAAACATAGTTGTTTTCTTTTGTTCTAGCGTGAATACTTATGTTTTCATTAGAAATATAATCCTTGTAACAAGAGCTTTAGTTTTTAAAGGCAACTAATGGTAGGAAATACAGTTCACACATACACACACACCCCGTTCACAACACTAAAGCAAGTTTTATGGAAACACTTTTCTTAACACATGAAACGTATTCAAATATTTTTTTCTATTTTATTTCGTTTTTTATAAAATTCAGGCTGAGACCCACTGAACTGATGTCATGACCCAACACATGGTACATTTTTTAAAAACATGTTATAAAACATAAATGGCATATTTATACAAGGTGTGTATGTATTTTATATAAAATCTCATCCTTGGAGCAGGCATTGCTGTAGCGGTCATAGCAGCTCTTATGTTCTGTGCACACGTTATGCTAATGGGAGAATCTGATATAAAATAGTAATTGTAGGGGCACCTGGGTGGCTCAGTCAGCTAAGTGTCTGACTCTTGTTTTGGCTCAGGTTATGATCTCAGGGGGATTGAGCCCTATGTCAGGCTCTAAGCTGGGTGTGGAGCCTACTTATGGTTCTCTCTCTCTCTCTCTCTCTCTCTCTTCTGCCTCTCCCCCGGTCCTGTGTGCACATGGGTCTCTCTTTTTCTGTCCCTCAAAAAAAGAATAAAAATAAATAAATGAAATGGTAATTGTCATAAAGCAGAGTGCCTACTTCACTTCTCTAATGGTAAAGTTTTGGCCAGATATTAAAAGTGAAGAAGGGTCATGGTAAGAACGTGTTGGTTCAGAGAACATTCTGTGTGTGAAATCTTTTTTTTCTTAAAATAAATATTTTATTTATTTGACAGAGAAAGAGGGAACACAAGCTTGGGGAGTGGGAGAAGCAGAAGCAGCCTCCCCACTGAGCAGAGAGCCTGACTCGGGGCTTGATCCCAGGCCCTTGAGATCATGACCTGAGCCGAAGGCAGATGCTTAATGACTGAGCCACACAGGTGCCCCTGCAAAATCTTTTAATAAGCTTTAAGATATATGCATAGAAATATATTTCCTACTATTTTGGTCCTCTTCTAAGGTTTGATATATATATTACAGAGAATATTATAGAAGCCAAAGATTTTTAGATGCCTGAGTGGCTCAGTCAGTTAAACATCCACCTTCGGCTCAGGTCACGATCTCAGGGTCCTGGGATCAAGCCCCACATCAGGCTCCGTGCTCAGCAAGGAGCCTGTTTCTCCCTCTTCCTCTGCCCCTCCCCGTGCTTGTGCTCTCTCTCTCTGTGTCCCTCTTTCTGACATGAAGAAAATCTTGAACAACAACAAAAAATGCCGGGGACCAGTCTCAGCAGAGATGTGGGTCCCAAACCAAGGGATGTCTGGCAGGCACAGTAATGTCATGGACACGGAGATCTGATGCAAGCTGACAGACCTGAGCCAGTCAGGAGAGACCTATGAAGCAGGCTCTGGCTCTGGCTCTGGCTCTCGCTCTGCAGGTTCTCTCTTTGCAGGCTCTCAGGCTCTCAGGCTCTCAGGCTCTCTGGCTCTTACGCTTTGCCTCTGCTTTTGTCTCCACTTTTGTCTCTTTTTCTGTCTCTGCTTTTGTCTCTCTTTCTGTCTCTCTGCTTTTGCCTTTGCTTTTCTCTCTCTGCTTTTGCCTTTGCTTTTGTCTCTCTTGACTGTCAAGAGTCTCAGTTTTTTATTATTCCAGAGTGAGGAGGTTGGGGGATGCAGTTAGGTTAAAGTTTTACAAAGTGATTTTTGATTACACAGTGTCTTTGTTAGAGAAACATAGTGCTTTGATCAGTGAAACATGTTTTTGCAGGTGCACCTATCTACAGTTCAGAGTTAACTCTCAAAGCCAAACCAAGGACATGTTATTCAGTAAGATTTTTTACAGTTTCTTACATTTGGTGCCTGGATGATAAAGGGGAGACTAATGATATGGTGTTTTTTAAGCAGGTCTTATAAACAAGAAGGCAATTAAAAGGCTTAGATGAGTTATATACAAAGTTTTAGCTACATAATTAATACAATGACCAAAAGTTAGTCTGTTTAGCATCAAGGAGAAAAATAACTTCTTTTGCAAAGGTTAAAGCATTTGCTCAAGCCTGTTTTTCATGACTGGGTACAGAACTCTTTATTTATGGATCCTTTGTGTGCATGGCAATGTCCTTGTTAGTATGGTTTTATTTTTTATATTAAGCCCTTTATTTAACCGTTTAAAAACCCTAACAATCTCCTCCACAGAGCTGCAGGATATCTAAGATTAAGCTATTTTTAATGATGGTAAGTAGAAACAAAGGCATTTACTTGATTAAGTGAAGTAAGAAGAAATAGTGTCAAAGAATTTATGGTACTTAGACAAGGAACAATGGAAACAAATATTTTTTGGTGTCGATGATTGCAGCTTTGCAGAGCTCTTTCACTTTGAGGGAGGATCATGGCTCTCCATGCCTTGGATGAGTGCTTGTCCAAGTGCACATCCCAGGGACACAAAGGACATATTGCCCTGGCCCACAGGGTACGTGGCTTTCCAGATTCTTGGCGGGGAAAGCCTGGAGGGACTTTCATCCACATTCATGGGTACCTCCACCAAAGTGTCTGGCAGCTTGGGCATGGCGGGAGGGGCGGATCACGCTGTCCCCGACAAAAAAAGTTCTTAATTTTAAATCAAAATGACTAAAAACTGTTGAAAAGATTCCGGAACCTGCTCCAAAGTGTGCATCAAGCCGTTGTTGTCCCCTCACCTACTAAGGTCTATCAACACAGCCACGAAGCGAACGATAAGTGTCTACAGCCAGGATCCGAGTGTTCTTGCGAGGGCTGTTAGAATGTTCTGATCAGAGGGCCTTTGGGAAGAAAAAATAAATAGGAATAACTTCATGTCTTTGACCACCGGTCACAACCCTGCAAACAGGATGTATTTATAAGATGACAAAGATCCGAGAGAATGTAGCAAGATGAGGTGTTGACGTTGACTGATACCATGATACTCAGAAGGTTGAAGAAACACGTTCCATTTTAAGGGACATAGTCACAAAGTTTAGGGTGACTTAATATCTCGAGTATTTGGAGTAACCCTTGTGTTTTCTCCATTTCCAAAGGGGATGTTCAGATTTGAGCCTTCTGGGAGTTTGGGGGTCCAGCAGCAGGCTGCTCGAGACTCTGGGCTTGCAGAAGTCATCGTCTCCCCCGAGTCTGTGGTTGGGATTGGCTTGCCAGCTCCCACCTTCTGACATTCACCCTTCAGACCACAGCTGTGCCAGGCAACTGTTGTTCCCTTCAGTTGTCAAGGCGAAGTGTCAGGCTTGGAGGCTGGTGATTCTTGGGGCCGAGACTGGAGCAAGGGTCCGTGCACAAGTGTGTGGGCACGGGGGGGGGGGGGTGAGCCGCAGCTGTGGGGTCATCTCTGTGGAACTTCTTGGCGCATTTACTGTGGGAGGTGAAATCTTCCCGTTTCTGCAAGCTTTCTTTTACCAGGACCGTGGTCCGGAAGGGCTCTGCACCAGAAGCAACTTTCAGTTTTCCGTGTAATTATTGGCGACCGTTTTACAGTATTAATATATGTGGTTTCCTCAGTGCTGCGTTTCACACACTTTGTCGAATAGATCCGCCTTTGGGCAGGAGCCCAGCGGAGACCCTGTCATTTGTCATCCTTGCAGTTGTCAGATTTGTAATATTCCTTGGCAGTTCCTGTAGATCAGATAACAAGAGCTGAAGAGACCAGGCCTTGTCTTTACACTGAAAATTACCAAAATAACTGATTTTTTTCTACGAATTGGCCAGATCCACATGGAGACGATCACTGTGTTCTGTGTGGCCCTGGTCAGGATTCCATGAATTGGACAAAATATGTCTTCTTTGCTTTCTGGTATTCAACATGTTGACTTCTTTCTGTCCTTTCAGAGGTCTTCCTGAGTTCTTTTGGCTTTGGGAACCACTAAGGTGTTATGAGTCGCAGAGAGAAATGAAAGTATCCAAAAAGGACCATGCACCGAGTCTTATGTACTGGAGACGCGACTCCGTCTATTAGGAACATGCTTCTAACCCATCTATGCTGTCTCCCAATTGTCAGGCATCGAACCTCCAGAAAAACACAAGTAGTTGCGAGTATCACAGTGATAGACGAGGTGGGGTTTTATTTTTCTCAAAGCAAAACATTTTACCATCACTCCCTTTTCTGGGGCCTGGTCTTGCTCTTGGGCCTCTTCCTCAGCATGAATGGCAAATGTCCATTCACAAAGCACAAGTATAACAGTTTGCTGCGAGCAAATTAAAACTCAGCCAGAGGGCATTCTGACTTATAAATAATGTAGGGCTGTCGCGTGTCATTAAATATGTATGTCTTTTAAGTTTTCCTGTCTTCTGGCCTCTCTGGCTCCCTCTTGATTTTTACAGAAGGAAACGGTTCTCAGTCTTTTATATCAACATTTTCATTTAGAACTTGAACCCAGCCTGTGCCTTAGGTCTATTGATCAAAGCGAGTTGGTAGAGTCTTAGACGGAGTGCCGCTCGTCTGGGTCACAGGGCTCCTTGATCTCTTCCCCGGGGCTCTGACCCGAAGGGTGGCTCGCTCCAGCCTACCTGACCAGACTGTGTTCTGTTGACTTAATTGCTCCTGGGTTTTTAGCTCCCTTTTGGGGCTTTGGGTAACCAGCTACTTTTGTCCTCCCGTGGAAAAGATCCAGACTGCTCAGAGGGAGTTAGGAGTATCATTGACTAAAAAGTCCTTCCAAATGCACAGATAATGAAGTAAGCTCGGCATTGGCTTTGAACAGCCTGAAAGAAACTAGTAATGAAACCAGGTTTTGTAGCTGAAGCACCTACCACGCACCGGGTTCCCCGCAAGGTGCCGAGAATGCAGAAACGGATAGAAGACAGTTGACACCGTTCCTGTCCACTGACTCTCACATTCTTACTAAAGAACATATAAACAAATGCAGCGTGATCCAACGGCGGTCCCGCTAGAAGTAAGCACAAAGCCCGGCGCTCCCAGGGAACATGGGGGGGCACGCGGTCCGGCTGCGCGGTGCCGTTCCTGGACCAGCAGCGATCTGGGAACTGGTTCCAAGTGCAGAATCCAGGCGCCACCCCAGACCTCCTGAATGAGAACCTGCATTTTAACAAGGTTGCCCCCAGGTGACTTACCTGCATGTTTAGGTTTAAAAAATACTGCTGTCGTGTATTCGAGTTGGAGTCCAACTTGAGGGAGACTCGGGAGATCTTTCATTTTTACTCTTTCATTTATTTAGCAATTCATTTACTTAATAGCCACGTATTGGCTGCCTACCAGGTACAAGGCACACACTAGACATTCTATTTTTGCTACAGCCTCTGGCATCAAACGGCAAGTTCTAATTATGATGCAAAAAAATAACAATAATACAAGGCTCTGTTGGAAATTAAACCTTGTTAATTAGACTTCCTGGGTGGGAGAAATGGGCAACAAAGGGGCTTATGTTTGATCAAGGTCTTGAAGGATGAATAAGAGTTTATAGAGCCCTAGGTAGACAGTAAAGGAAAGGGCGGTTCTTAGCAGGGAATTTGGCACATGTGCATAGGACATGAACAAAATGCTCTTGAGAGAAAATCTGTGAGTTTTGCAGAGCTGAACACGGCGAGAGTTGAGGCCAGAAAGGGGGAATGGGACCAGGTGGTGAAATCTGTGTGCATGTCTTACCCTAACAAGATGGGTCCATATGTGGTATGCAGGGTCTTTTTCTTCACCATAGGTTTTTGAGCAAAAAGCAAGTACACCATAGATGGTGCTTTAGGAGTTGTGCAAGATAGACAGGAAAGAGAGGCGATCCGAGGCCCCAGTCCACATTGGGAGGCTTTAGTGGATGGCGGGGGCTGCAGCGATTACTATGTGACCTGGAAGGTGGGAGCAGAAATGCAAAGAGAGAGATGGAGTGGACACCAAGTCGAGGACAAAGCTGAGAGAGAGAACGCAAATCTAAACACCAAGTTTCCAGTCTGGAACTCTGGGAGAATCCTAGCAACATAGTACAGACAGGGAAATCCACGGGAGGACCAGGAGAGGACCAAGACAACCTTGATAGGAGCCTTCACCGTGCTGTCTTTGCAGAGCAGGTGAGACACTCTGCATGGGGGGGTGTAGTAGGCAGGTGAAGTCACTAAGGAGGGGGCCTGGGACCACAGTTAAATGGATGCAGAGACCAAAAAAAGAGGACCTGATGGAGGGAAAAACCCTGGTTGACAGCATTGTTTGGGGGTGTGGGAAGAGTAAGGGACTCGGGAAAGGCTGCCATCAATGACATTATTGGTGGCCTTTATTTTATGATGTTATTGAAGCGTAGTTGACACACAGTACTGTGTTGGTTTCGGGTGTGCAGCACGGTGTTGATTCAACCTTTATGTACATTGGGAAGGGATCACCGCCACGTCCGGTGACCATCTGCCGCCCCACAGAGTTAGGACATTGTTGACCACATTCCCTGCTGTGCTTTTCATTCCCGAGACTTCTTTGTTTCCTAACTGGAAGCCTGTGCATCCTAGTCCCCTTCACTTATTCTGCTCACCTCACCTCCCCACCCATTGGTCTGTTCTCTGTATGTATGTATTTTATTTTATTTCGTTTTATTTATTTTCTGTATTTATGAGTCTGTTTCTACTGTTTGGTTTGTTCGTCTGTTTTGGTTTTTAGATTCCACATGTAAGTGAAATCATATGGTATTTTTCTTTCTCCGACTTATTTCATTTAATTTGTCCATCCATATTTTCACAAATGGTAAGCTCTCATTTTGGGGGGTTTTTAAAAAGATTTTATTTATTTGACAGAGAGAAACACAGCCAGAGAGGGAACACAAGCAGGGGGAGTGAGAGAGGGAGAAGCAGGCTTCCCGCCGAGCAGGGAACCCGATGTGGGACTCGATCCCAGGTCTCCGGGATCATGACCTGAGCCAAAGGCAGTCGCCAAACCAACTGAGCCACCCAGGTGCCCGAGTGTCCGACTCTTGATCTTAGTTCGGCCTTGATCTCAGGGACATGAGTTCAAGCCCCATATTGGTCTCCATGCTGGGTGTGGAGCCTACATAAATAAAAAAATAAAGTAAGTAAATAAATATCTACAATTTCATACACAGTGGCTTAGAGTTAGCTGCACTGTGATGCTCTAAGTGAGCATTTTATATTTAATACTATGTTTATTATCTCAAATATCGGAGTTTTATCGGTGGTTGAGAAAAATAAATTTTTTAGAATTTTAAAATTTTTCTCTGCCTTAATCAAAAGAGTAGTAATCTTTTAAAACTGCCAACCTTAATGATGAAGATTATTTTAAGGGTGCCAGAGTGGCTTAGTCAGTTCAACATCTGCCTTGAGTTCAAGTTATGATCCTGGAGTCCTGGTATTGATACCGATATCAGACTCTGTGCTCAGCAGGGAGCCTGCTTCTCCCTCTGCCTGCCTCTCCCCCTGCTTGCTCTCTCTCTCACTCTGACAAGTAAATAAAATCTGCAAAATTAATTAATTAATTAAAAATTTAAAAGGTCATTTTATTTACTACCACTTTTTCCCAACCAAGAACTTTGAACTCTCTTAACTTGAGGACTAGCAAATTAATACACTTTCCTAATTTATTTTAACCATTATCTTGGGAATATTTTAAGTATGTGCATTTAAAATTCTTTTCTGTGTAATGTTGAAAGCATGGTGTACCTGGTAGTGTCCTGCTCCTTCCCCTCTCCTCTAGCTCCTCTTAGGAAAAGCAGAAGGTGGTAGTTTAGGCATGCAGGCAGAAGCGCTCCCCAGAACAGACCTGGGGGTTCCTGAACCGGAGGAGACGTTGAATGAGCTCAGCTGTCACTCCAGCCCAGAGCTGAGCCACGCTGGGCACCCGTGGGTTCTCATTATCGCCAAGCTTGCCCTCATCGTTCCCCCGGGGGACTTGCCTGCTTCATGAGACCGGGCACCCCATTAATCATTGCGCTGGTTGTATGGCTTGGCCCATCTTCCAGTCCTTCCTGGCCCCAGTGAGAAAGGGCAAGGGTAGATAAAGCCTTTTCTTCAGCCCATCCTTTTTAGAGTATTGAAGAGTAGAAAATCCTCCTTCTTTAAAAGTGAATTTTATATTTTCAAATGGCCAAAAGCCATTGAGACCCTCTTTGGGGGGGATTAATTCAAGTAATACTCTCTTCAATCAAAAGGGACGCAGTGTAGAGGCGTGAGTTGGTTGCTTGGTTGGTATGTTTTTGTAAATAGATCTGAAGGCAATCTTAAAAGATAGCTTTGAGCAGTGGTAGTTTGATTAAACAAATGTGTCACATCAGAAAGTAATGCCTAGAGGGGCGCCTGGGTGGCTCGCTGGGTTAAGCGTCGACTCTTGGTTTTGGCTCAGGTCATGGCCTTGCGGTGGCGGGGTCGAGCCCCACATCCAGCTCCATGCTGAGGTAGAATCTGCTTCAGATTCTCAGTCCCTCCCCCTCTGCTCCTCCCCCTGGCTCACTCACTCGCTTGCTATTTCTAAAATAAATAAATAAAAATATTTTTTTAAAAAAGGAAGGTAATGCCCAGAAAAACATCACTCACTGAATCTGTAAGTTCTTGCATGATGCTAACACTTCAGTTGCACTTATTTGTTGTCATGACAACGCTCCTGTCCCGCTCCTGGAACCCCCTTCCTCTTGCTTCCTTGTGCCCAATCCAATCCATCAGCCTTCAAAGCCTATTTCAAATGGATCTTCTGTCCAAGACCCTCTCCCATCTCCTCTGCTTCGTTCCCAAGCTGGAAATTCCCCTTTCCCCGTACAGAACCTCCACAACAACCCCTTAAAAATCTGTGCTGCTTTTTTGATGCCTAGCACTTTCTACCTTGTAAAGCGGTTCCTTATTCAGTTCAATAAATATTTATGAAGCACCTACCATGTTTCAGGCACTGGGCCACATTTCCAGGGACATGAAGATGAGGCATGAGTGGCTCTGCAGTGCTCAGGCTCATGACCAAATCTGAATTCACTGACGGATCACTACAGTATAACATGAACTACTCTCATACAGGGTTTCCTAACGGGTCCTTGCAGTAGAAAAATAGGAAATCTACACTGGAGAGAGAAAAACCTACAAAAAGGGAGAGGGTTTGAGGCGAGCCTGGAAGGATAGACAGTGTTTTCCAGATTGTAAATTGGAGAAGAGTCTTCCAAACAAAGGTGCAGCCTGAGCAAAACACAGGAAGGTTGAGAGCCAAGAGCCTGCTGCCTGGGAGCACGCAAGTGCTTCTCTGTCTTCCGGGGCTGGGAGCTCATGAAAGCAGGGCCTTTTCCCCCATTCTTCCTGAAATCTGCGGAAGAGACTGGTCCGGGACCTTAAACACCATGCCCAGTAGCATTGGCTACATTGAACACGTTAATTTGTAATCACAGTTCTTCACGATGCAATTCCCAGCATGTTACTCCATTAGCCACCTATTGTGTTTCTTGTGCAAAGAGCCGCATAAGTAATATCTCTTTACTTCTCTCTGAGTGTGGTAACAGAAATGGACAATGCACTTTACAACAGGCAGCAGAATATTGGTCACAGACGCCTCCCCTGCACCTGTCCCTTGCCACCTGCTCGCCACTAATTCCCAGCTGGCATAAACTCAGTAAATGCACGGTAATATTAGAAAGCCAGAAGGCTTTCTTAAGAAGGGAAGGGAGGAAGGTGCAGGCTGTGTTCTGCAGGTAGGACAAACCCTGCATGGAATGTAGCAAATGTAGCCAATGTAGCACAGACCCTGCCCACAGTCCGATGGCCCCCGTTGCATCTCTTGATGCAAGCTGAGCTCCCCACAGACCTTTTCCCAGAGCTGAGCACCAGTTAAACTTCCTGTTGTATTTTGGAGCCTGTAATTGAGACAGGTTACCCTTCTTGTGTTTGAACTATAAAGCTCAGGAGATGCTAATGCTTCAGGGTTGGTTTTTTTTTTTTTAACTCTTTCTCGGGTAAATAATAAATACAACTTAGAGCCAAAGTAAATCTTCTTTGTAACCACTCTTATTTCCCTCACCAACCCCCTCCCCCCCGTCATTTACCAAGCATGGTTAATTTAAGAAATACAATCATATCATTAAAACCCTAACATCTGAAAGAAAAGCAAACACTTTAATTCGGTGATGGTTCAGACCTAGGATTTTCTGGCTGAATGAGGTAGTTGATCAGATAATTCAAGCCACATGTCACTCTGGGTCTTCCTGTCACTATTGTCTGTTGATAGTTTGCCTCTTTGGTGGGTATGCGCAGCTGTCTTTAACTATGGAAAATTTTCCCATGGAAAATTAATCTTTCCTTTTTTTTATGAGAAATTATATTTTCAAGCTGCCAGTGCTGGCAAACAAGAAGAAAAGGCAATCTGGAAATCCCAGGTTTGTTCCAGATAGCAGTAGTGAAGCAAGGGCAAATTAATAATGAAGGCTACTTACCAAGACAATTTATTCAAAATAGCTGGATCACTTGAACAAATTAGATGGTGCTCCATAGATTCTTCTAGACTCTGCTGCTCTGAAAGCTTGGTCTGCTTTCACCAGGCATTTCTACTTGGCAGGTGTAAAACAGAAATCCTCACCTAGATTTTTTGAAGGACCACCTCCGGATATATAAGTTAGGAGAACAACAGGCATAAAAACCTTAAGTGACTGGTTTCCACAAACTAAGAGACACTGTGCGTGTTATTCCCAGGCTGTGTTCCAACTTAACGCTGTGAATCCTTCTCCAAAGGGGCTTTGTTGTTCTGTTTCTTCTTCGTCTCCTTCCATAGCTCACATGCCTCCAGATCATCAAAGGAATGAGACATCACGTAAGACTAGAAGGATTGGCAGGGCGCCTGGGTGGCTCAGTTGGTTAAGCGACTGCCTTTGGCTCAGGTCATGATCCCCGAGACTCGGGAGACCCTGGATCGAGTCCCGCATCGGGCTCTCTGCTGGGTGGGAAGCCTGCTTCTCCCTCTCTCGCTCCCCCTGCTTGTGTTCCCTCTCTGACTGTGTTTCCTCTCTGTCAAATAAATAAAATCTTTTTAAAAAAGAAAAAAAAAAGACTGGAAAGATTGGCAAGATGGAAACCATCAGAAGTCACTGATGAAACCATGAGGTGTATTTTCATGACCCTTTTTCTTTTGCTTCTTGAGATGAGGGTGTTCAGAATCTTGCCTCTGAAGAAAAGTGATCAAAACGGGCCCTGCATTTCCTTCGTAATCATGGGGCCATCTTTGTATTTCAAACCTAAAATTCAAGTAGTGGTCTGTTACCAAAGATGAAATAAGAAATAGTCCCTAAATTGACTTTTTAAAAATTATTAATAAACATATGCTTAAAATATTATACAGCACTTCATTGTCATATTTATAACTGTTTTCTTGGAAGGGCCCCCAAACTTTGTTTTCGTTGGCAGAAGAAGCCTCAAAATTATAGGAAGTGATAAAAATAAGAAAATAGAGACGAAAGTCATAATTCCCTTTGGCTTCTACTTATGTTGTACAGAATGATCATCTGTTAGTTTATATGCAATCTTTTTTCTTGATTATAGCTGTCTGCCAATAAAAGCCTGATATAAATATGAAAGTAAAATTCACAAGCACTTATAGAAATCGACAAATTTTGGAAATGTATCAATTTCACTAAGTTCTTGATCAAAGTACATCTGCAAAAAATAGAAAGCAATTAGTTTTGATTCTAAAATAAAAACAAACCCTAAATCATGAATTTGTGAAGTATTTTTTTTTTTGCAATGAGAACAGTTGGTCATGTGTATAGAAACTCTTTAGTTCTGAAACTGGTAGTTCCTTCCTTTAACCCCTCCCTCCTATTGTGGTATATGAGTGGCTCATCACCCCTGTATTTTATTTTATTTTATTTTATTTTATTTTATTTTATTTTTAAATTTATCTTATTTTATTATTTTATTTTATTTAAGATTTTATTTATTTATTTCAGAGAGAGAGAGTGAGGGCACAAGCGGGAACGAGGGGCAGAGGGAGAAGTAGACCCCGCCCTGAGCAGGGAGCCCAACATGGGGCTCCATCCCAGAACCCCGAGGTCATGACCTGAGCAGAAATCAGACAGTAACTGACTGAACCACCTAAGCACCCCATCACCTTCAAATTTTAGGGACTATATTAGGTAAATAAACAGAGTTTGACCAAAAATTTCGGTTGTAAAACGTTGTGAATTCCCACTACTGCAGCATGTTCATGTAAGCATATGTGAGATTAAAATAGCCTTGCGATTTTTAAACTGCTTCTGGAGTGTGTCATTAGGTTACCTGTACATTGTCACTGCTACCTAGAGGTCATTAACTGTAAGCCAGGGAATGGATGGGTCAGGTTGGCTTCAAGGTGGGCAGCTAGAGAAAGAATCTGACCAAGAATTACAAGGCAGCTGTGTGTGTGTGTGTGTGTGTGTGTGTGTGTGTGTGAAGCAGACTTGGGGTGGTGGCCATAAGAGAACGATGGCTGGGGGGGCCCTATAAATGTACCACTGCATGGCAGGTGTTTCATTTTGTAGCTTTATCTGTGATCTTCACAATACTTGGCCAGACAGGTGGTTCAAATTATTACGATTGCTAAGCTAGTTTCATAGAGGAAACATTGTAACAAAAACTGTGGATGGGACGCAATCCACTGGTTCCAAGACAGTATTTTTATTTTCTTGGTTTCTGCTTTTTTAAAAACTAGTAAAAACACAGGTCAAGATAGAGATCAGGCAGAGGGAAGGGGAAAGCAGGCTCCCCGCTGAGCAGGGAGCCCGATGTGGGACTGGATCCCAGGACCCTGAGATCATGACCTGAGCCGAAGGCAGACGCCCAACCGACTGGGCCACCCAGGCATTCCCAAACAAATCAATTATCTTAAACAGAAAACTTAGAGCAGAGAGGCAGACTGACAGAGATGATGTTTTGTTGTGTTGTGTTTTTTTACTTAAGCAGCTATGTTTCACTTTTTGCCTCATTTTTCACAAAGATACAAAACCTCGATCTGAAAGTACCCCATTAGACCCACTTTCTACAAACTCAGCAGAATGGAAAATCCGAGTGGAGTCTTTTTTGTAAATTATTTAGACCCAAAGCCAGACTATACCCTAACTAACTAGATAACCAAGACAATGGTTTTTTGTTGGGGACAGAAGTGGGTTGTTAATTACCTCCGCAGTTGCCACCAGCAAAACCATAAGGAGGTTTCATTTAAGAACCAGAAGTAGGTGGCGCCTGGGTGGCTCAGTTGGTTGAGCGACTGCCTTTGGCTCAGGTCATGATCCCGGAGACCTGGGATCGAGTTCCACATCGGGCTCCCTGCTCAGCAGGAAGCCTGCTTCTCCCTCTCTCACTCCCCCTGCTTGTGTTCCTTCTCTAGCTGTGTTCCTCTGTCAAATAAATAAATAAAAATCTTTTAAAAAAATTATTATTGGAGAGAGGTGCAAAACTTATAAAACACAAGAGTTCAATAATAATAATAAAGAAGAACCAGAAATAGTTTCTTCTTCAGAATAAAATCTAAATTCTAAAGTAATAAAATAATTAGTAGTTAATTCAAGTAACATTTAATGAAAAAGTTTCAATGCATATTAGTACATAACTCTTTACATGTTATAGATATGGCATCTGTAACCAAAACATTACAAGCCTTCCACCTGCCGCATACAATGGTTTCATTATTTTATAGTTCGTATATTTGAAATCAGAGGAGACAGCTGTTCCCAGGACAGTTGAAATTAATTTAGAGGAAGAGATTTGCAGATGTTTTTAAGTCTTTTTCCACTCCCCAAAAATACATATATAATCAAACATCTACTCTCAAAATTAATCTTAATAGCTCTCAAAAGCAGCATTTCTAGGTTTTGTGTTGTGCTCCTGCTGCAACAGAGGTGAACTTTTTGCACCTTGAATATGGCCATTTAAAATCCTAAATATGCTGCTTTTCTTTTTTTTTAAGTTGCAGCGTCATCGTTAACAATGACTTTAGTAGGGGCGCCTGGGTGGCTCAGTGGGTTAAAGCCTCTGCCTTCGGCTCGGGTCATGATCTCGGGGTCCTGGGATCGGGGCCCACATAGGGCTCTCTGCTCTGCAGGGAGCCTGCTTCCTCTCTCTCTGCCTGCTTGTGATCTCTCTGTCAAATAAATAAATAAAATCTTAAAAAAAAAAAAAAAAAAAAAAAAAACAATGACTTTAGTAAAATGTGTTTTGCTTTTGTTTCAGGTCTGGTTCTCTAAGTTATTCGAGACTTGTATCCACACATCAAAGTAGTATTTTTTTTAAAAGATTTTATTTATTTATTTTAGAAAGAGAGTGAGCGAGTGGGAGGAGGAGCAGAGAGAGAGGGAGAAGCAGGCTCCCCACTGAGCATGCAGCATGGAGCCCAACTGGGGCTCGCTCTCACAACCCCAAGGTCATGACCTGAGCCCAAATCAAGAATCAGATGTTTGGGCACCTGGGAGGCTCAGTCAGTTAAGTGCCTGCCTTCAGCTCAGGTCATGATACTATGATCTTTGGAACAAGCCCCACATCAGTCTCCTTGCTCAATGGGGAGCCTGCTTCTCCCTCTCTCTCTCTGTTCCCCCTGATTGCACTCACTCACTCTCTCTGTCAAATAAATAAATAAAATCTTAAAAAAAAAAAAAAAGAAAAGAAAAAGAAAAAGTCAGCAGGCACAGGAGGATGCAGTGCATCCTCAGTAGGATCAAGACTAGGGTCCCTGACCTGATCCATTACGTCTCATTCAGCCCAGACAACCTGGTGCATCATCTCTGAAAGGAAATCACACCAAGAGGCAAGGTCCTTGCATCTCTAGTCCCCAGAGCAGTGGTCAGGTCCCCATTCCTGAGCATTTTAGGCAAGGAGCCAAGATTTGGGGGCAAATTCCCCATTACTACAACCAGCAGGCACTGAGGAAAAATGAACAAGGCAAAAAGCCCAATTCTTGAACCAACGGCATAGGGTCATGACAGACTGGTACCGAGAAAGACTTGATGCTGAGATGTGGGTTTTGATGCCCGAGACTTCCTGTGTCTCCATAGGACACGGGGGCTCTTGTTCCTGAGACGGCTGCAGGAGCTCGGTCAGCCCCTGGGGCGTTCGCGGAGCAGAGCAAGGCACAGTGGAGATAAAAATTAAGCCCTTTATGACAGCACCTCCCCATACTTCTGTCCTGTATATTCGAGCCAAAGGCCCAAGAGCACCCACTACATGTGTGTAGAGGTAGCCCGTAGCTCTGGGGCTTTAATTACACTAGTGACTATTTGTTTTTAATCCTGAAGATAACATATAGGATTTCGCTGAAGGCTTTAGAATCAAGCAGATGTACTCAAATTCTGTCTTTTGCACTTACTGGCTGTTTACTGTTGAGTCAGTCTTGCTCATTTCCTTCTTTGTTTTCTGTGAAAGAGGTATTTCAAGACAGTCCTAGTAATATTATTATAAGGACTAAGATTGATCTCAACACATAGCCTGGGATGATTCTTCCCAAACTTGTCTGCCTATTGGAATCACCTCAGGAGCTTCAAACCATACAGATGCCCTTGTCTCACTTCCCCAGAGTGCGTTTCTGGAATGAGGGCTGGACTTTGGAATTTCTAACAGATCCCCCGAATGATTCTAATGTTCACACGGGTTTGGGAACCCGTGGCATAGAGCCTGTCCTATCCTGAGCATTAAATATCTGTTAAGTGAATGGAAACAGGGTGCCTGGGTGGCTCAGTGGGTTAACGCCTCTGCTTTCAGCTCAGATCATGATCTCAGGGTCCTGGGATCGAGGCCCGCATCGGGCTCTCTGCTCGGCAGGGAGCCTGCTTCCTCCTCTGTTCTCTCTGCCTGCCTCTCTGCCTACTTGTGATGTCTCTCTGTCAAATAAATAAATAAAATCTTTAAAAAAAAAATGAATGGAAACAAATCAGCACTTGACATACACTAGACTTTCCAGAATTCTTGGCTCCCTTCCCTTCCCTGACCATCTTCCCTCTCTTTCTACTGGGACACCTGAAGATTAGTACTGGGCTGTGAGTCCGGTGAGTGAGGCTGGCCCCTGGGAGAATGCAGAGGCTCTGGTACCCTGTGCTGTGAAATCGGGTCAGGGAGGAGGAGAGGAGAAAGACAGGTGGCACTACAAGGGACAGCCCCCCAGAGTTCTGTCAAGGGAATGACTAACACGATTGCTCTTGAGGATGCTGTCTGCAGTGAGGGGCTGAGCGCTCACTGTTAAGTCCCCTTGGAAACCGGAGCCTAGCCTTGTGCCCCCCCTGGGGCTGCAGCAGGAATGAGCCAGAAGCTGCAAAGAATCAGTGGAGAGTTTCAGCTGGTCCTGAGTTCTCTTCTTTGGCTTTTATATCCAACCGTTGTTGTAGTAATTCCTTTGTTTAGTGTTCCCGGGTCAGCCATCTGAAGGTACCAGAGTTCCAGAAAGTTGAATATGGGCTGTATTGGTTTCAGTGTCCCCTAATGGCTCTTGGAAAGAGCCTGAATTCTGAGGGCAGGGTACCATCTAAATCATTCTAGGATGTAATAGCCAGTATCCTCTCACCTTCCACAAAATAGGTGTTTCAGATGCAAGGAGGGGGTCTGGCCTTTCACTCACTGTGTTACGTATTTAGGGGTAAAAGTAATATTTGGGGGATCTTAGCATCTGGAAGAGCACCAGAACATTTTTTGATGTGCAAAGCTTAGATCATACACTCTTTATGATTGAGAGCGGATCCTCTAATTTCACCCCAGCACCTTAACAGTAAACATTTAAGATACTTAAAAAAAAAAAAAAAATCAACCAGTCTCAGGAATTGGGCAGCCATTCTCTGCTTGACCCAAGGGTCCTGTTGGAGTCAGGCTGGTCTTCCTTAGAAATAAGAAACATCACAAATTATAGCTTCAGGAGACAAGACCTCCAGCCTACTCAATTTTTAAGACATGTGTTCTGAATAAGAGAAGAATCTTTTCTCTTTAGAGTAATTCTCCACTTAGTACAGATTATATAAGTACTTTGAAAATAGCATTTTTAAAAAACTTCAGCTAGAAACTACTGCATTAAAATTTACTGATATTGACACTTTGGAACACTGAATTGTTTATGAAAATTAAGAATATGCCATCTTCATTAATATTTAGCCCTTCTATATTTTATATTTTGTACTTGATATTGGAAATATATAAGCCTAAATCACATTTCCGTCACTCTAAATCTTTTTTTATTTTCCTATTTTTTAAAGATTTGTTTATTTTTTTGCGAGAGAGAGAGCACAAGCAGGGTCAGGGACAGAGAGGGAGAGAGAGAAAGAGAAGCCCAAGCAGATTCCTTGCTGAACACGGAGCCTGACGGGGAGCTCCATCTTACGACCCTGAGATCATGACCTGAGCTGAAACCAAGAGTCGGACACCTGGGGCGCCTGGGTGGCTCAGTCGGTTGGTTGGCCCTTGATTTCGGCTCAGGTCAATATCTTGGCATCGTGCAATGGAGCAGCACGTCGGGCTCACATTCAGTGTGGAGTCTGCCTGAGATTCTCCCTCTCCTTCCGCCTCTCCCCCGCTCGCACTCTAGTGTGTTCTCTCTCAAATAAATAAATCTTTAAAAAAAAAATTTTTTTTTAAGTCAGACACTTAGCTGAGCCACCCACATGCCCCTAATTTTCCTAACAATTTTTTAAGTGATCTAACTTACAATTCCTTCTCCTAGGTATACAGCTCTACTTCTGGTTTTAAAGTAAGATGGTATATCACTCGAGTTTGTGGCATATGCGTGCTTCTGTCCTTCTAGTTTAAAGTTCTGTGAGAGGGGAGGCTCTCAGAACATTAAAACAAATTCCTCTACTGTCTAGCATCTTTTACTGTCATGTAAATTTTATTAGAATTTCGTACCGAAAACAATTTTTGAGTTTCGTGGGATGTCTGGGTGGCTCAGTTGGTTAAATATCCAGCTCTTGGTTTGAGCTAGGTTGTGATCTCAGGGTCCGGGGATCCAGCCCTGCGTGGCGAGGCTCTGTGCTCAGCAGGGAGCCTGCTGTAGATTACCTCCCTCTGCTCCTCCCCCTGCTCATGCTCCCCCTCTCTCGCTCTAAAACAAATAAATATTTTTTTAAAATTTGAATTTCACATAGCAGCAAAAATAACTGTAAGCATAGCGCTTGCTCAGAAAGGATTCAGGTTTTAGTCGGTTCACTATCAGCATTAGATGAACGAAGCCATCAGGCGGGTCCTGGACCCTGATCACCTTTGGATTCGACGGGCATCCAGGTCAGACAAGGCCCTTCCTTAAAGGTCAGTTTGAGGCATTAAAAATTGAGTTCCAGAGAAAGAGTTGGAGTATCTCTTTCTTGAGTTCCAAAAAGGCTCAAAAACACCTAATCACCACTAAGTATTTTCCACTACTCACTCGCTCGCTCTCTTTCTCATTGGTGTTTGCAATTCCCAGTGGTCCAAAAAGTCAAATCCTCTTATCAGTTGAGCTCCATTTTTCTTATGCTTCTCCACTGGCCAAGGCTGGTATGAGTCATGCCCTGAGCCTTGGACATGACTCTGGGAATGGGCCTTTCTTTGACCCTGAGCTGGCAGCATGAACCCAGCTTCTACCAACAGGGCTGTACCGCTCATTCGTGCTCCACTCCCAAGAAGGACTCCCGCCTCGGTCCCAGTCCTCCCAAAGAGATCCAGCACGCACAGGTGTGCCCCTTCACTGCCCGTCTGTGAGTGTTGAACCTCACTTCCTCACTGGTAACAGGGTTTGAGCGACATTAGCAAAATCCGAACGCTCAGTGAGGGCCTCAATCTGAAGGCAACGCCTTCTGTCTTCTCTCTCCTACAGGGTCCCGTAGCATCGACTGCACCGGCGTTATCTGTCCTCTCCGCTGGGCCTGGCCTTCCTCCGCCCCCTCCTCCTCCACCTCCCCCTGGGCCTCCTCCACTCTTTGAGAATGAAGGCAAAAGAGAGGAGTCCTCCCCTTCACGCTCCGCTCTATTTGCCCAACTTAACCAAGGAGAAGGAATTACGAAAGGTGAGAAAACCGGACCTTAATGCTGTCTCCCTCTGGCTGCAGGCACGCCGATCCCCCCCCCCCCCCCCCCCCCCC
>PITA01001234.1:78334-124208 GCA_004023965.1 Spilogale gracilis | reverse complement strand
CTCCAGCCCCATCTACAGCCAAGGCATTAAGATAGAGTGAAATAAAATGGCCACCTCTGTCCTCAGGGATATGGACAATCTTGCCAAATAGTTCTATTACTGAAATACTTTTGCCCTCACCATGAACAGTTTTGTTTTAAATCATCCATTTAAAATAAATTGGGATATACATGCATTCTAAGCAATAAGGTTTATGCAAATACATTTGTGCTTTAGACAAGTAATAGGAATTAATGTATAATTGTCTTTGTGCACTGGGCTAGGAGTTAGGCTAGGAGCCCCAAATTCTAAATTTTTCTCTGGCTGTCCCCTTATCTGCAAAGTAAGGGAATGGATTCATAACCCTACAGTCGATTCTACACTCTGACATGTACTTGCTGGGATGCCGTATCCTTGTATGGCATCCTGGGGAATGAATTAGCCATGGGAGAAGAAAGGAAATCATGGGATCCTTTTTGGCCAGGTGCTTTGCTTTTTGTAGACTTTTTATCTCTCATCTTATCTCCTTAAAGAAGAGATTCTTCCAATTTAAAAAATGTTCCACAGTGCTTCTAATTAACACTGCATTTATAAGGTCTCGGACTCTGCCTGTCATTAACCTTCAGAGAACACTAGACGGTTACGAAAATAACATTATCAAAATTCCTTGTGCTGTTGACACCATGTTGGTCTAAGGAGTGAGGGATGTTTCCCTTTGTGCAAAATACAAAGACAGGTGGCTGTGTGTTACCTTCCCAGGGCTCCGGCACGTCACAGATGACCAGAAGATATACAAGAATCCCAGCCTGAGGGCTCAGGGAGGACAAACTCCATCTCCTACCAAAAGCCACGCTCCAGGCCCCAGGGCCCCCCAGCCTCATGCTCCTCAGAAGCATGCTCCCGTGTTCCAGTTGGAAGGGAAGAAATGGAGAGTGGTGAGTGAAACCCTTGCTCTTTATTCCGACATGCCCCAGTGAAAGGACCACGGCTAAACTGTTGACTAAGGCCAAAGGGTAACGAAGGCTGAGCCATTGACCGAGACCTTAAGGGGTTCTGAGGGATGTGACAAAGGCACACGCCGCTGGCTAGAGCAGAAACCGGGCATTTCTGAATGCTTCCATCCACCTGTTTTTGTTGTTTTTCACTTATTTCTCATACATCATTTTCTCAATGTTTTAAAAACCTGTTTTCAACTGCGCTAAAATCACAGAATGTGACATTTGCCATCTTAACATCTCAGTTACGTAATGACCCCTGGACGTGACCTGTATCACACAGCTGTGCGGCCTCAGCCCACCTGTCCCGAGAACTCCTTCCATCTTACAAAACGGGACCCGTGCGCGCCTCCAGTAACCACTCCCCCCCACCCTCCCTCTCGCCTCAGCCCCAGCACCCACCTTCTGATGTGCTGTCTCTACCTGACCGCTGTTTGCATAGCGTTCCATCTGTGTCCCGTTCTGCTTGTGGGAGGGTCGTCCCACTGACAGAGCCCTAACGTGACCTACCGTGCCACCCAGTGCTTGCAGCCTTTGTTGGACAAAGACATCCAAATGTGCATGAACGCTGGTGCCTCCTGCCAGTCCGGGGAGCTTCCCCAAAGGTGGAGGACCAAAGCCCCCGGGGAGGTTGTCTCGGGCTGCCAGTGCGCACGGGCTTACACAGCCCTTGCCACCAGCCCGTTCACCCAACTCATGTTTGATGCTGCAGCGTGAAGTCGAGATTCAGCATGCAGACTCCACAGAGAGCTCCCGTACCCCCCACCAGCCCGGGGGACTGTTTGCAGGTGGACCCTGACCCCCTTCCAGACCAAATCGTTCCATCCGTTCCCATCATTACAATAATAGAGGAAGACCTGGGGTTTGGTCTGTAAAAAAAGAAGTGATTTGGAAAGCACATATTGAAGAGCTGTAATGAGTGTTGAACCTCATAGTAATTCCAGCATGTAACGGGCCCCATCCATCTCTACATCCTTAGATGCAATATTTGCCTGTGTTTGCATTTCAGGAGTACCAAGAGGACAGGAACGACCTGGTGATTTCAGAGACAGAACTGAAACAAGTGGCTTACGTCTTCAAATGCAACAAGTCTACCCTACGGATTAAAGGAAAAATCAATTCCATTATAATCGGTACGGCCGAACCAAGGCCCTACGGCCCCTGTGATGGGTCGCTTTGCATACACGTGCTGTGGGTCTTTCATGGAGCTTTGCTTTGTTCTGTTCTTCCTAGACAACTGTAAGAAGTTTGGCCTCGTCTTTGACAACGTCGTAGGTATTGTGGAAGTGATCAATTCCAAGGACATTCAGATGCAGGTATGGGGCCTCTCCTTTCTTTCCTTCTGAGGATTTTATTTATTTCAGCTTATTTATTTATTTACTGGTGAGCGAGTTGGGGGAGGGGCAGAGGGAGAGAATCTTATGGGGACTGTCTGCTGAGCATGGAGCCCCACGGGGGACCCCATCTCACGACCCTGAGATCACGACCTGGGCCGAAACCAAGACTCAACCGACTGAGCCACCCAAGTGTCCCCATATGAGTGGCCTTTTCAGCCATGCCCTCTGCCCCCTTTGAGGTTTTATTCAGACCATCCACCTGCCTGCACAGGACTGGCCGTGTCCACCTAGAGAATTCCTCTTCCGTTTCCTTCAGACACAACTCTGTCATGCCCTCCTCTCTGGGACGGTGTTAATTCCTCCTTTTCAATCTCTTAGAACACATCCTGTCTTGCACTGCAGTCACTGTTTACCTCGCCTGTTTTAGAGTAATTACTCTTTACAGCCACAGAAACTAGCACACAGTTGGTGTCCAATAAATGTTTAGTGAGGTGGTGATTGGGAGGCATCAACTAATGAATGAACTCAGATACTGAGATTCTCCCAGCCTGATAGCACCATCCCGAAGAGAACTTTCTTTGCTCGGGGAGCACTGGCTCTGAGTAAGGAGGAGGGAGAGTTTTTCTGAAGTCAGTGAGATCATCAGACCAACAACCTGGAAAGTAGGATTGGAATTGAGTTTGCAAATTAGGAAAAAATGTGTACTCCTTTAGTTAATTTTGATTTAACCCAATAGAATTTTATAATACGCCAAAAGCTAGAGGACCACCTGCCTTTGGCCAGCTATAACTTCTACCTTTGATTAAACTTTTTTCATATTTTTTTTAAGTTTTAAGTAATCTCTATACCCAAGGTGGGACTCGAACTCACAACCCCAAGATCAAGAGTCACATGCTCTATGCACTGAGTCAGCCCGGTGCTCCTCTCTTCGTATTGTTAATTAACCCCTTATGATCTCATGTTTCCTGATAGTTTGTTAAAATTGGATTCCAGTTTTACCGATCTTTAGTCTTGTTTTATTGGGCTTTTTACTGCTGTCACTTTTAATTCAAGTGCATTCAAAAAGACATTTTACATTTCACTTGCTGCTAGTGAAGACGTTGGTTTTGTGTGTGTTCAGTTAATGCACTGGGCACTTGAACCCTGGGCATGATCTCCGGCTCTGTCCTCACCCACCACGTGCTCTTGGGTGGCTGGCTTCACCTCTGGCTCCAAGTTCCCTTCCCTGAAATACAAGGTTAGCTAGGGAGATTCTAAGTCCTCCACAGCCCTGATTCCAAATATTCTTGCCACATAGGCTCTGTGGGTACACGCTTCCACATTCCAGTTATATTCTCTACCGTATGTCTGTGTAAATGCCCTTCCCCCTAAACGCTCTGTTCCCACTCCTTGGACCGAGAACCACTTGAGGAGAGGGCAGCCGAGCAGCTCCTCCCAGGCATTTACCATATTGTTGTCTTCGTAAACAGGAGAAACTTGACCATCCCTGGGTCCTGCTTTAGGTCCTAAAATGTGAGTCATAGCATAGAGCACGCCCTCAGTCGTTCATTTGTTAGATGTTTACTGAACACGTCTGATATGCCGGGTACTGTTCTCAGCTCAACAAATAGCAGTAAGCAAACGAGACAAAAAATCCTTGCCCTCAGGAAGCTTGTATCCTGTAATACCACCTCCCAATTTAGCATTTCTGGCAACCACATTTACGTACTTACTGAATAGTGGTTCTTCTCCTAGAGTATTGTGCATGGAAATTTTAAGGAAGTCACTCATCAGAAGAAGTTCAATTCCTCAAGGGGAAATATGGCTCAGATAAACCTAATAATGAAGCCACAATTTCTGAAGAACTCTTTTGGATACTGCAAGTTCCTACATAAAGATCCAGGCTTTCTCCCATTTCATATTATTTTTAACCAACCCCCTCCCCAAAGAAATAATATTCTATGACTGAGGTGAGAACACATTTTTAGCCAGGTGAAAAGTATCCTGGAAATCATCTAATCTAATCTAATCCAGGTGCCCCAGGAATTTGCATTTTTCTATGAAAATACATCACATTTAAAATTAGAAACCAACTGAATTAAGTATAAAACATGAAGCTATAGAGAAGTAGAAGAAAAGAGTTCTAAATATTCATCAAATTTCTGGAGAAATAGTTGTAAATTGAGAAGTAATGTAAATTATCTAAAAAGAGATGTCTACTTAAAAAATTTAAACTTATGAATTCTAGGCAAAAATAGTTACCATGTAACCGTTTTTAAAAGTGATCTAGGGCGCCTAGGTGGCTCAGTTGGTTAAGCGACTGCCTTCGGCTCAGGTCATGATCTCATGTTGGAGACCTAGGATCGAGTCCCACATTGGGCTCCCTGCTCGGCGGGAGGCCTGCTTCTCCCTCTCTCACTCCCCCTGCTTGTGTTCCCCCTCTGGCTGTGTTTCTCTCTGTCAAATAAATTAAATCTTTAAATAAATAATAAAATAAAATAAAATAAAAGTGATCTAGAAAGAGGGGCACCTGAGTGGCACAGCTGGTTAAGCATCCAACTCGGTTTTGGCTTAAGTCATGATCTCAGGGTCATGAGATCAAGCCCCACATTGATGTCGGGCTCCATGCAGGGTGTGAAGCCTGCTTAACATTCTCCCTCCCCCTGTGCCTCTTCATGCCCCCCATTTGCGTGTTCTCTCTCTAAAAGAGAAGTAAATAAAACAGGTAGATCTTGGGGCACCTGCATGGCTCAGTCATTAAGCGACTGCCTTCAGCTCCGGTCCTGATCCCAGAGTCCCCGGATCGAGCCCCCTTCCTGCTTCTCCCTCTCTCACTCCCTCTGCTTGCGTTTCCTCTCTCATTCTGTCTCTGTCAAATAAATAAATAAAATCTTAAAAAAATATGTAGGTGGATCTCAAAAGCAGCATTGAGCAAGGAAGACAAATGACAGAATGTCTAGTAGGCACTAGACAGTGTGTCCCTTTATATAAAGACTGAAAACATGCAAAGCAACACACATGTTAAATATACTTGTGAGGACCTGAAACTAATATCACACTGTGTTAACTAACCGCAACTTAAATAAAAACTTAAAAAGAAAAAAAAAAAAAAAAAACTGATGAGGGCTCCAGGTCACCTGACTCAGGGATAGTCCTGGTGTGAGGTCAGCACAAAATTCAGGAGAGTGGTTTCATCTAGGAAGGGAGAAGCAAGTAGATGAGTTGTTAGATGACACAGAGAAGAGTTCAACTATGCTGTAAGATTAGAGTCGTAAAAAAAAAAAAGGCCAATAAGCCAAAATGCTAAACTCTGATAAAGCTATTTGACGTATATATGTTTATATATTTGTTGTATTTCTTATGTTTCTATGCTTAAAATACATCCTAATTTTTTTAAGGATATGGGCATGTGTTCTAAGAATAATCTGGAAGGATATACCATGGTTATCTGTCCAAGAGGAAGAGGAACTTGACAGCAGGGTTCAGAGACAAGAGAGAGGCATTTTATTGAACACTTTCAAGCTTTTGGATGTTTAAGACATTTAATACACTGTTTCCAAAGGGCCTGCGCACGATAGAAATCAATGGTTGCCCAGGGGGTGAAGACAGGTATTGACTCTAAGTGGGCATTAGGGATATCTGGGGAGTAATGGAAAGATTCTAGAACCAAAGGGATAGTTGCACAGCTCTGTAAACCTATTAAATATCATCGAATTGTGCATTTAGAACGAATGAATTTTAGGGGCTCCTGGGTGGCTCAGTTGGGGAAGCGTCTGCCTTCTGCTCAGGTCATGATCCTGGGGTCCTGGGATGGAGCCCCTCCTCATCCTCAGGCTCCCTGCTCAGTGGGGAATCTGCCTCTGCCTCTGCCTCTCCCCCTGCCCCCTTGCCCACCTCCTGCTCCTACTTGCTTGCTTACTTTCTCAAGTAAATAAATACAATCTTTAAGAAAAAAAAGAACGGGTGAATTTTATGTTTGCAGATTTTACCTCAATTACTTAAAAACAAGATTAAAAGGAAAAAAAGGGCATGCACCAAAGTTCATATGATTTGGGCCAGTAATTTTGTTTTTGGCAAACTGCCCTTAAAAACAGTACCAATTATGAGGGAGAGGAGAGACTAACAGGGAAATTTTTTAAATTTTTCTAGAGAAATAGGGGTGCTTGGCTGGGGCACCAGTGGAGTGTGCGACTCATGATCTCAGGGTTGTGGGTTCGAGCCCCACGTTGGGTGTGTAGAGATTATTTTAAAATATTTTTAAAAAACACTTTTTAAAAAAGATTTATTCATTTATTTGACAGAGAGCACAAACAGGGCAAACAGCAGAGGGAGAGAGAAGCAAGCTCCCTGCCAAGCAGGGAGACCAACACAAGGCTCGATCCCAGGACCCTGAGATCATGACCTGAGCCAAGAAAGCAGACACTTGACTGACTGAGCCACCTAGGTGTCCCGAAAAAAAAAAATTATTACAGAGAAATAAATTTATGAAAACCCTAACTTGTCCAGAAACATATTAAATGCTACAGCATTGGCTTGGGCAAGGTCATATGTCACCTGTCACTCAGTGGAGGAGATACTCTTTGGCCCAGTTCTCTGGACAGGAAACCATCTGTGTTCTCAAAGCGCTCCCAGACCCCCAGGGGCAAAGAGTGTGGGGGCAAGCTAGCCAATGCAGTGTTGACCGTACACTGTGGAAAAGACCATTCTTACCCTAGCAGGACGATGTTTAAAGGTCTACTGTTGCTTTTTCAGACTTCCAGATACATGGGGGACTTAAGTATCTTTAATGTAACATAGTAGTATATAAATATAAAGTGTATTAGCATCATGTGCTTGCTTACATGTCCCCATTCTGCCTCACAAATCACCCAAAATCCACTGACAGTTTATCCTTTCTCTTGTCTTGCCTCGCTCGCCGTTCCGTGCTGGGCAGTGTTTTCTTCATCACTCTAAGATAAACCAATCTAGAAATTACCAAAATATTACTGCTGACACGTTCTTGAAATATACATATATGTATTATTACTGTAGTCGTGTATTTCTGGCAAAACCCTGAGCTTACCTGACCTTGAACTACCTTTGCCTTTTATTTATTTATTTTTTTTTTTGGCACTGGGGCTCATTTCTCAGTGTCCAGTTTCTATGGAAAGAGGAGAAAACAGAGAAGTGTGGTGAGCTGGCTAGACTCCCCCTAAGGAATTCTTTACATCACCTGCACCATCAACGGGAGTTGTCCCTTGGGTTTGCAATCCAGCCTTTTCTTCAGGGTGAAAGAGGAGAGGTCTTTATCACTTCAATTACCATGACAAGAAGGAAAATCATAGAGTTGTAATATGGTCATTGGGGGAACAGTCTGCCCCTATAGAGATCTGGGGGGAGGGGGAATGTCTGAAACCTATTAAAAGAGAAATTTGAAACAGAGCCGGATTTTTATAGCATGTACATATTTACAAACAATATAAAGAATAGCCTCCTCTCGTGTATGGTCCTACTTATCCATGCAGTGAGCGGACTAGACCAAGTCCCCACTTTTGGCTCCTGGAATTAATACATTTCAATACCTAGACACCATTGTCTTACCCAAGCTTCACATTCAGCCAGTGAGATTTTTATCTGGCGAAAGATTTCTGTGAAAAGAACTGTAGTGTTTCTTATTTAGGTTCCAGAAAAAAACCTACTCAATTACAGAATAATGTATTTACTCTGAAATGACAATATTCGTATTTGTTTTAACCCAAGATTCATAGATTTTGTCAGAACTAAAATTTTGAGCAAATAAAAGCAAATGCATCTCGTTACTTTTATCCGTGAAATCAAATATATGTTTCAAATCCACTAGAGGCTTGTGAGACTTTTCCCGAACACTTAGCTGCTGTTTTCACATTAATCCCTTCACTTGGTCTCAGGAAAAGAGACCCTGAGGCTTGAGAATCCCTTTGTGTGGTCCTTTCATTCTGTCCCTAAATGACACCCACCGGTTAGGCCTGGAGATGCTGCCGCTCCCCAGCCCCTCCGGCCCTGGCCCAGCTCTTCCTGGAGACGACCGTGGACACTGCTGTATTCAAGGTCATTGTCATTTCCATTTATGTCGGTGCCAGGCTGTTCTGTGTGTGTTTCAGGTAATGGGGAAAGTGCCAACAATTTCCATTAATAAGACAGAAGGCTGTCACCTCTACCTCAGTGAAGACGCGCTGGACTGTGAGATCGTGAGTGCCAAGTCGTCCGAAATGAATGTCCTCATTCCCCAGGATGGTGATTATGTGAGTACCTTTCGAAAGCCGGTGAAGAATTTTTCTTGAGCCTTCCTTAGTAACATTCTTACAGATTGATTCCTTAACCCCCAACCTGGGAGCTTCGTTCGAGGAAGGATGCGCAGGGAGGAGAGGAATTCAGAGCCTTTCACCCTGCTCCATCCCTGTTCTTTTTTTTTTTTTTTTTTTTTTTTGGCTGTGCCCCTTGTGATTCTCAGGCAGTTTACTAATAATTGACCTTCAGGGGCGAACTTTTCAAATAGTACCTCGCGCATCTGACTTCCTGGTGTTTAGGACTGAATATTGTCCTTTGCTGCAGGGGGGGAGAAATGGGAGGGAGGGGGTGATAATAAGCAGCCTATTTCTGTAGGTACCCTTAGGTCAGGGGTTCTCAAACTCAGTGGAAGGATCCACCCAGAAGCTCCAAGAAAATGGTCTTGCGCCTGGGGGCTTGGATTCCGGAGGCGGCAGGAGGGGTCTGGGACACCTCGGGTGATTCCGATGCTGGCTGTCCGTCCAGCCCTTCCGCGACCCCCAGCCTCAGTGATTCGACCACCAGTTGTTTTCTATGCCTCCTCTCCCCCAACAAAGCAGCTTCTAAGAGAATCACGCAGATACCCTCGCACGTTGAAAAGGAAGTCCAAAAGAACACACTTGTGGCATCTCGCAGTGTGACGGACTTGCCAGCTGTTCTTCGGAAGCAAGTTGTTGCTTCCTATTCCTTGTCCTTTCTTGGAAGTACAGGTAAACCCAGAGATGATTCCCACTGATTCTAACTGTGCAATGGGGGCAGTGAACCAGGGAAGGATGGGAAAAGAAGGAACTTTCCAAGGCACCCCTTCAGCCTGTGGGCCATTCACCTGTCGTATCCTTCGGCAGACAGCAACCGTGCTCCAACGTTCTCTCACCTGTCAGTAAATTCTTCGGCACTGCCTAGCTGGGTGCTGCAGAATACAGCCTAGAATACCTCATAGAAGGCTGAAAAACAAGTCTGCAAGCACTGGGCCATGCTTCATGGCTGTATGGCTAGCCTAGCCCAGAGCTGGAGAAGAGCCCTCTCCTGTTCCCTACCTAAAATCTACTGAGGAGCTAAAACTGTTTCAGAGCAGCTTTGGACTGGAGAGCTGAATATTAGGGTGGTCCCTGCCAGGTCTTTGCAGCTGTTCCAGCAGAAGGCTGAGCTGCATGGGCACTGGATCTGCTGAGAAAAGCTGTGGGTCTGGATCAGCGTTCCAGACTGGGCAAGCCAGCATCCCTGCGCGTGCATTCCTGCGCGTGGTCCCAGGCATCTGTACTTGTTAAAGCTTCTGGGGGATTCCACTGTACAGCCAAGCTCCATATCCTCTGACTTATGGTGTGAGTATAGGTCAAAACCTGAGCTTTTATGCTGAAAAAGGAGTCTGCTTCCTATCCGTAGGTTATCTTGTGCCCTCATTCCATGGTCCTCTTGATAATATTTTCCAGAGGGAGGTAGAAGGGAGCAGGCAGAGGTCCTACCGTGGACCTTGTAATCTGGGAATTGGTGATGGGAATGATTTGTCCTGAAGAAAGTCTGTCGCCCAGAAAAGAATGTCATCACTTCACCCCCCCCAAAAAGATGGGGAATGGCTCTATATAGTACGATTAACTATCAAAGAAACACCTTCACTCTGGAGTATTCTCTACCTGGCCTCGTACTTGAGAGCAAGCATCAAGCCTTGTTTACTTCCAGAAGAGGCAGGTGGATCCCACATCTAAGAAGATACATCCTCTGTGTGGCTTCCACTGAAAGACGGCATCTCGTTGATGGAGGACCAGAGGCACGAGCTTATCAGACACTTGGGGTTCAGCTGTCCTGGGTGCACACATCCCAGGAGGGCCCAGAAGCCAGCGTCAAGGGGACTGCCTCCCCACCCTCCTTGGCAATCCTTTTCTGAAATGACTGCAGAATCACTTTCTGGGGAAAGGAGATTCCAAACTACTTTTATTTTGGCCCCACCTCCCTGCCTCCGCCAACCCCAGCACCTCTCCCCATCTGTGGTGCGCATGCATGCATTACTCCAATGGAAGAGTAAGGTGGCAGGATGTAGGGCAACACATTGGAATATAACCCAAAGCACATCCCCGGCGTTCATCGAAGAGTATACAGAGAACACCAGGACAAAGCCTTTCTGCTGGGTGTGACTAGGATCTGCAGCCTTAGTCCCCTCAGAACTTGTTGGAAATGCAGACTGTCATTCTCTTCCCCAGATCTAAGGAATCAGAATCTGCATTTTAACAGGCTCCCCGGCTGACCGTGTGCAGGTTTGCATGGTGCGGAAAGTGGGTAGAGAGGCTGTCTGGCTTGAAGTCTGGCTGCTCTGCTTACCACGATACCATCTTTGGCCATCTGTTGGACCTTTCAGAGCTGTGCCCAGTGGATGGCATCTCAAGAACACCCAACCTCCGGGGTTATGGACTAATGCAGTCCACATTTTCTAGCACTTAGAAGAATGCCAGGTTCTTAGTAGGTTCTAGCTTTAATGATGATGCTAGCAGATAGTCACAGACCCAACACACAACTATGCAAGTCTCCACAAGACCCAGAACGCCTCCACAACACAGGTTTGGGTTCCGTAAAATGTCTTTGTCACCATGTGATACTAATCAGCCTTCCATCTGTTTGTTTAAGTAACTTTGTTCTTCTGCATTTTTCCAGAGAGAATTTCCTATTCCAGAACAGTTCAAGACAGCCTGGGATGGATCCAAGTTGGTCACTGAACCTGCAGAAATTATGGGCTAGCCTCCAGAGAGATCAAATCGAACCCCCTGACCTGAATCCGTAAAAAAAAAAAAAAAAAAAAAAAAAAAAAAAAAAAAAAGGCAGCATTAAACACCCAGAAGTGGCAGTAACACCTACGGCTTTAGTTTTGGCTTCCAAAAATTCTGTGTTCTAGAAATAGCATCATTTCTGGCATGTCTTCATGGGCATTTTGAAGTATTTAATGTGTCTTCATGATTTGCTTTTGTGTGTGATTTGAGTTCCACATGATGACTTGTGAGCATTACACATTTAAAGGGGGTAAAAATAGTATTCTGTCCCCCTAATATCATTAACACCGTAGCTGATAGGTAAAAATACTGCATGATTCAATTTGACACTTACGTTTAATTGCTAGTTGGAATATAAAACCTCTTAGACTCTCAGATGTACATTTTTACCTTTAGGCAATTTCTATATGATGTAGTACTAGTTATGCTCTGAAAAATCTAACATTTTTTTTCTCATTTTTACCAAATGTTCACCTTTAACAGCACAGATACATTGTCAGCATGAATACATATTTCAACCCATTTTTTAAAAAATATAAGAAAATTCCATCCTAAGGACAATATCCAATTATTTGGTCCTAGAAGACTTGCATTCTTTACAGTTAGTAAAACCTAAAAGTAGATTCTAATGATTTATCTTAAAACATTCTTCTGCCATGTCCCATGGAAAAGTTTTACTTCTCTGCAGAAAGATTTTTAGGCCAGAAGACTGGTGGGAGCAAGCAGATGTATGGAGTACCTCGAAATTTTGCTTGAATATCAAGCTCAATGTTGCCCAATTTTGAACCTGTTCAATATCAGATGCCTTGTAAATTATGTCATTAATGTTGTCTTATAGACTCTTCTTTTTCACTTGCCAGATTTCTAACCAGTCTCAAAAACAAAATAATGAAACAAAAAGACAAACAAATGTTTAAAAAAAGCCATAGCTGTAATACTTCTTCTGAAACCTGAATTGTGGCTTTGATTTGCTGCCCCCATTTTGCAGCACTGAGAGTATGTGCTTTTTCAACATAAGAGAAACTATGATATTCCTTTATCTTTTCAGTACACAGTACTGAAAAATCTGCAACTTCTTGGATCATATGTAATGAATTTTAGTATGCTTGCAGATCCAATACAAGCATATATATTGTGCCTACTATAGACTTTGGAATACGTCATTTCTGTTTTTTAAATATCTTGTATATCCATATAGTATTCAAATTACTAGTGCTTATGTACCAAGGTTTTGCTATGAAAGTTTTGTTCATATGAATAATGTGGCTTTAGTAAATATCTTTTTTTCAACTGTAAACTTATTCTGAAATAAAGTAAAATTCTAATTGTTTAAATACTGTCATGAATGCTACTTGTTAAAATTTTTTTTCCACTTTTTCAAGTTAACCATTTCAGTGTTTCTGTATATGATGCAGATTCTATCCGTGCTACAAGTGAAATGTAAGCCAGCTCAAATCACCCAGTGATCATCCATCCAGATTTCTCCAAATGGTTTTTGTTCTTCTAATATTTGTTTAGTGACTCGGTAGAGAATTGCAGCTAACAAAGGGGAAGCATGCCATAGCTACCCCAAGAATAGCTTCTTGAAGACAGATACCAGATAAAGCCATTTGCAGTTAGAATGACTGTCAGAAAATTCTAGAATCCAGTTGCATAATCCAAGTCCTCTTCACTGGGAAAATTCCCCACATAGATCTTCATTAATGTAAATATCCCAGAAAATAAATTCAGCTTTTTAAAAAAAGATTTTATTTATTTGACAGAGAAAGAGAACACAAGCTGAAGGAGTGGCAGGCTCCCCGCCGAGCAGGCAGCCTGACAGTAGGACTCGATCCCAGGACCCTGGGATCATGATGTGAGCCAAAGGCAGATGCTCAACCACTGAGCCACCCAGGCACCCCCTAGTTTTCAATAGGATACAATAATACATATACTACGTATTTTAATGTATAATATAAATAAAAATAACTTTTATAATAAATTTGTAAATAAACTTCTGGAGGAAAAATTGTAAGTGGGAAGAAAAGACTCTAAAAAGGACGTGCTACATACTCATTAAATAGTAATAATTTTATATCTTAAAAGTTCAGTCAAAATTCTGAGACTCTGTCGACTGGTCTTAGCCTTGCATTGGGCTTTCAAAATGCTTCATTGCAGATATTAAAAATCTGGATTCAAGTTTCAATTATTTTATCAGCCCTGGGACCTAAGTCACCTACTGGTTTTCTCAGTAAGTTGAACTGTTGAAAAATGGGGGGGAAAAACAGCTTTGGCAATGTATAGGAAAATACCCAGACAATGCTGTATTTGCACTACACTTTCCTTTTTGCACACTATGGAATTCCAAAGTAACCAATGCTAGGATGTAAAAAAATTCGTCAAAGGTAAGAACTCCACATAAGCAGAACTGCATGTCCCAGGTCATGTACATTCACTAAAAATCAAAAGTATGTGTCAGAACATTAAGTGCCAAGGGTCTTGTGCATCCTCTTTGTAATGTTACAAAGTATCATTTTGTAGGATTGAATGATAAAATAATCCAGAATCTGTTGTCTTGAAAACCCTCTCCTTGATAATACAGTTCCCACCAAATAATCTATTACTGAGCTTTCCTTTCGCAACAAGACGTCTTAGAGTGAAGGATGGGTACTAACCACTTCTTATCTACAGAAATTCTTTCTACAACAGGCAGGAAATATATACAGTTTTATTCATTTATTCTTTTGCTCATTGAACTTCAACTTCTTCAAGTCTAGATGAGTTTATCTAAAGAATCCCTTCATTTTAATGATGACATAGCTGAAGTCTAGTGACGTTAACAACTTGCAGAAAGCAACCAGTTAGAGGTAAATAAAGCAAGGACTAGAACACACACAAACCTTTTTATAACTACTGTAATTTGGCTTCAAGTCTCGCCATGTTTCTGACACTTTCGAAGGACATAAATCTAGTGGCTTTCTGTCATTCCTCATCACTGAGATTGTGGGCACTGCCTTTTTCCTGTTAAACTCCATCTGATTTTGTGATGCACAGTAAACTACTCTGCCTCCCCTCCCTTTTTTTTCTCTCCATGTCAAATGCTCATTTGTCTCCCATCGATCAGTCTTACACAGATGACTGCCAAATCCACATCCCCGTCTGAATCCCTCTCCCCAGAATCTTCACCCCCAGTCGCCCAGAGAATGTCTACCTGCCTGTCCTAACAGCATTCCACATGGTGAAAATGAATCCACATTTGCCATACGTATCTGTATTTTCTTCATCTGCCTTTCTAGCTGCAGTCAATTATCACATATCTACAACCAGACATTTGCCTTGTTGGGGACTGCTGAAAGAGAAGGAGATCTGGAAGGAACATGGTTTAGTCTAAACGTGTTTAAAACGGGATATCTTTGTGACATTTAATTGGAAGAATACACAGTTGGATGTGGGTCTTTTCCATTGCCTCTGACATGGAATCTTTAGGAAGCATTTCTAAGTTTCATATTCCAAAAATGACTTTCATTAAACATGTTCATTTCAAAACTATTATTTTTAAACCATTGGCACTTTCTATACCATTTCAGATAGAGATACAACTTAAGGGCTTTAATTGCTTCAATGGAGACAAGCTAATTTAATAGCATTTACAGACTTCTTTGGTAAGTTTAACCACTTCAGTGTTTCTGTGTATGATGCAGCTTCTATCCGTGCTACAAGTGAAACGTAAGCCAGCTCAAATTAACCAGTGATCATCCATCCAGATTTCTCAAAATGGTTTTTTTGTTGTTGTTGTTCTACTGTTTAGTGACTTGGCAGAGAATGGCAACTAACAAAGGGTAACATCTGCCTATCAGTAGAGAATTACTTTCATGTTCCCCCCTAGTACAATCTATCACTTTATATTTGTAAAAATGATTTTTGCCCAGGGACACTGGGTGTCTCAGTCGAGTGTAGTATTCTTGATTTCAGCTCAGGTCATGATCTAGTCGTGGTGGAACTGAGCCCAGGGTCGGACTCTACCTCAGTGCTGGAGTTGGCTTGGACACTCACTCCTTCCCACTCACTCCCGCCCACTCTCCCTCTCTCAAATACATGAAGTCCTAAAAATAAATAAATAAATAAAAGATTTTTGCCCAAAGGTACAACTTTGAATATTTGAGTTCTAAGTCTACTTTATTTCAGTATCTTGCTTTTTTAAGGCCAACATAGTCAAAAAATGGTGTCACCTACTGACATGATCCAGATCAAAGAAATGCATCGTTGACCCAACTTACTGAACCATGGTACACATTTTTAAGTCCCATTCACCAATGTTGCAAAGGTTTCTTTCATTCAAATTCAGTTAATAATTTCCTGTGATATCAATAATTCATCTTCAAAAGTCATCAGAAGGTGAGTTATTTTTTGTTATTTTTTAATAATAATCCTATGGCCTCATTTCTTCAACTCATAAGTCAATAAACTTACCATGGAAAGTCTTCCCATGAACCTAACAGTTTTGCAGATTTATTTGGGAAAGTGAGATTTGTTTGGGAAGACTCCCCCCTCCCCACAATCCCTGTGGGGCATAGTCATATTTACGCATAATGAATGGTACACATCTCCTAGCAGAGGCGAACCAATGACACATGTTCCCCAGGAGCCTGGCCTGCAGGGAGCCGGTATTATAACACCCCATGCTTCAGGCATCATTCTTCAGTTTAAAAGCCATGGAGGAAATATCCACTCCAGTTACGCAGGTGCAGACTGCTAGTTCCAGGGAAGTGAATGCCTTCTGCAATCAAGCACCATAGAATCTATGATCCTTTATGAATATTTACAGACAGTCCTACAGCATTACTGAAAGACATAGAGAGATTTAGAGAAATATTTTGTAAGAGCCATGTATGATATGTATTTTCAGGAAAAGGACCTAAATTTATGGCAATATGGTATTTATAGAGGAGTCACAAATTATTATATGTATCCTCCATATCTTAGGATAGGGAAAAGCTGGATGGAATAACCAGGAATTTTCCTCCACTATTATGGATCTTACTTCTTTAGCTCTGAGTGCAATGATGAATTGAAACAGAAATTTTTATATTTATTGAATTGAAGCAAAACACAATTGTTTAAGCATATTGAAAAAAATCATATTTAAAAGCTTAAGTTATCCAAATTATCTGTCCACATTCATTATATAAGTAGTGAAAACTTCCCTAGTGTATAACTCAATCACTGCTGATATGTCAGTATCTGAAGAAGAGGACATATTTTAATGGAAGCCCATTCAGTGGATGTGGAAATCAGGAAATGGTGTCCCATTATTAAGAACTAAAATCTAGTTCTTTAGACAGTCATCAAAATGTTCTCTCATTTGTTAATATCTAAAATAACTACACCAGCAATACGGCTTACACTCTGCATGCTGCTTCCACCAAATGGCCATACAACTATTTTATCAAATTCAATTAATTCCATACTCTAGTTTTCAGAAATGAGCCTCTCTTCAACATCTCACCAGATAGGCATATTTCCAATAGGGCTTGTCTTCTGAGGAAGAAAAAGCTCATATTTCATTAACACTTGAAGATAGTAAAGTAGGTCTTACACTAATTAGAAGGACCTTAGGCAAGGGAGTCAGATCTAGTTTCCATTTGGGATCTGCTATTGAACTGAGGTGTGTCCATGTGACAATGCTGGTGACACCTTCAATGACACGTCATTCTTTTTAAATGAGACCAATGTGTTAACATTTTTTCAGACATGATGAAACAAATATACAATAAAACTGTCTGTGGCAGAGTCCCTCGCTGCCCACCCAAATCTATTCTTACATCAATAGACTACATTTCCCAGCCTCCTTTGCAGTCCAATGGTCATGTGACCAGGTTCTCTTTGAAGGTGTGTGAGTAATGTATATCCCACTTCAGGACTCAGTCTTTTAAGACGGCATGTCTTTTCTATATTCTCCTTCCCTTCCACCAGTCAGACCCTGGACACAGCAACCAGCCTCAATAACACAGATGACAACATACTCTGAATATACAAAAATAACAAGTTAAAAAGTTGTGTTCCTGAATCACAATATGGGATTCAGTCACTCACTGACCCAAACCTGTGTCAGGTAGTTAAATGAGAAATAAATTTCTGCCCAAGTGTCCACTGACAGACGAATGGATAAAGAAGATGTGGGATATATACATAATGGAATATTACTCAGCCATAAAAAAGAACAAACTCTTGCCATTTGTAACAACAGGATGTTGTTAGATGGATCTAGAAGGTATAATACTAAGTGAAATAAGTCAGTCAGAGAAAAACAAATACCAGATGATTTCATTCACATGTGGAATTTAAGAAACAAAACAAAGAAGCAAACAGAGACAAACAACAACAACAAAATCCAGACTCTTAACTACAGAGAAAAACTGATGTTACCCAAGGGGAGGTAGGTGGGGGGATGGGCGAAACAGGTGATGGGGATGAAGGAGTGCACTTAACCATGATGAGCACTGAGTAATGTATAAAAGTGTTGCATCACTACATTATTCACCTGAAATTAATATAACACCGTATGTTAACTATACTGGAATTAAAATTTTAAGTATATATATATAAATATATGTGGTGAATTAAGGAATAAAATAATTCTTGCCAATCATTTAAAAAAAGAAATGTTTATATTGTGCTTAACTATTACATATTTGAATTTACTTATCACAAGTGTTTGCCTACCAAAACTTAATATGCCACCTAAGGAGCCCTTTGATTTACTAGTTCAATCACCAGAAATAGCGTCAAGTAACTTGGAAATATGTGCACATTAAGTAAAGTGCGCATATATCAGAAAAACAGACTGTAAGAACATTTTTATTAAAATGTTATAAGATAAATAAGGCACAGAGATGAAAAGCACAGCCCAGAGAATACAGTCAATAGTATTATAAGGTTGTTTGGTGACAAATAGTGACTACATCCATTGCAGAGAGCACTGAGCAATGTATAGAAGCGTTGGGGCACCTGGGTGGCTCAGTCATTAAGAGTCTGCCTTCAGCACAAGTCATGATCCCAGAGTCCTGGGATCAAGCCCCGCATTGGGTCTCCTGCTTGGCAGGGAGCCTGCTTCTCCCTCTCCCACTGCTGTTCTCCCTGCTTATACTCTCTCTCTCTGTTAAATAAATAAATATCTCTAAAAAAAAAAATGGAACTGTTGAATCATTATGTTATACACCTGAAACTAATATAGCAGGTTAATTATACTTCAGTTTAAAAAATTAAATGACAAAGCTTAGCCAAAGAATCTTCTGATAACTCAGGTAAAACAATGTAAAATCAGTCTAAAAATTTTAAAGAATAGGACACCTGGGTGGCTCAGTCATTAAGAGTCTGCATTCAGCTCGAGTCTAGATCCCAGGGTCCCAGGGTCCCAGGATCAAGCACCACATCGGCTCCCAGCTCAGCAGGAAGCCTGCTTCTCCCTCTCCCATTCCCCCTGCTTGTGTTCCCTCTCTCACTGTCTCTCTCTGTCAAATAAATAAATGAAATCTTTAAGAAAGAAAAAATAAATAAAATATAAAAATTTAAAAATAAAAATGTATGCTCATTAAAAGAACCGTTTTGTCTATAGAGAGGTATATAAATATATATTTGACAAAAATATTTAGTATAGTGTTTAAAACATGGACCATAATTTTATAATTTTTTAAATAATTTTTGGGGAAAAAAATCACTTCTCTGCACTTTGGCTTATTCATCCTTAATATAGAGATGGTGATATTAACAGTATTTACTCACCAGATTGTTTTGAGGATTAAATTAATGTTTGTGTAGCATATAATAAAGGTTATAAGTATTTGTTAATATTATCATCATCATAACATCGAAACAAATATGAAAAGATACCAAAATGGCAACAATGGCTCTCTGAGTATGAGGTTGAAGGGAAGGATCTTTTCTCTTTCTATCCTTCTTTATTGTTTGAATTTTCACAATAAGCATTATATACATTTGATTATTAAAATTCCCATAATTCTCTGTTATTAAGGACTCAGTAATTTTTTTCAAGATTTTATTTTTAAGTAGTCGCTACACCTAACATGGGGCTTGAACTCACAATCCTAAGATGAAAAGTCACACATTCCACTGGCTGAGCCATCTGGGTACCTCTAAACACCCAATTTTTTTTTAAAGATTGTATTTATTTGACAGAGAGACACACAGCTGAGAGGGAACACAAGCAGGAGGAGTGAAAGAGGGAGAAGCAGGCTTCCCTCTGAGAAGGAAGCCTGATGCGGGGCTCGATCCCAGGACCCCTGGGATCATGACCTGAGCTGAAGGCAGTCACTTAACCAACTGAACCACCCAGGAGCCCCTAAATACCCAACTTTTAAAAGACATTCAAAAGAAGATAACTACCTTTTGTTTTATCAATTTCTTTTTGTCTGCTACAGATCAGTCTGTTTCAAAAGAGCACACATGAAAAAGTTTTATAATCAACATGAAAAAATATAATCCAAAATCAAATAGTTGTAAGTGCTTATTTTAAAAAAGGGGTAAAGGCTTAAACTCTTCTATGTAATTGGTACTGAGAATACAAGGGGGATAAGTGTCACAGTCCCTGCCTTGAGAAAAAATATAGATTCTTTAGAAGAACTTAAATTTCCTTTTTTTTTTTTTTAAAGATTTTATTTATTTATTTGACAGACAGAAACAGAACCAGAGAGGGAACACAAGCAGGGGGAGTGAGAGAGGGAAAAGCAGGCTTCCCGATGAACAGGGAGCCCAATGTGGGACTTGATCCCTGGTCTCCGGGATCATGACCTGAGCTGAAGGCAGTCGCTTAACCGACTGAGCCACCCAGACGCCCCTTCCTTTTTAATTCCTAAAAAATTTAAAAAATAAACGCATGCTTTCTAAAACATGAGAAAACAAAAAAGCCATATGCCAAAGTATAGATAATAAAAGAATAAGATAGAATAGAGCAAGACGAAACCTAAGACCAAAGATATTACAGAAATAGGTATAAACGTGATACATTATAGCACGAGAATACAGAAACTCTATCCAACAGGTATACCCACAGTTTTTAAAAGCCACATCTAAAACAAAGGATCTCAAGGCACCTGGATGGTTCAGTCAGTTAAGCGTCTGCCTTTGGCTCAGGTCGTGGTCCCAAGGTCCTGGAACCGAGTTCCATGTCCAGCTCCCAGCTTAGCAAGGAGTCTGCATCTCCCTCTGTCCCTTCCCCTGCTTTGTCTCAAATAAAACATTTGAAAAAGAATTTTTTTTATTAAAAAAGCATCTCAAAATGTGAGAACTAGAAGGATGAGTAAAGGGAAATGAAATGAATGCAAACAAGAAAGGAGTCACAATCCTAACCCTATATAATAAAATTGAAAGTAAGTCTAGAAAGCAGAAGATTAAAAGTTACTTGATAATGATGATGGATAGAACTCACACCGAAAACACAACTCTCTGACTCTTGATGCTTGATTTCAGCTCCGGTCCTGATCTCAGGGTCATGAGACTGAGCCCTAACGTAGGGTTGCCCACTCAGTGGGGAGTCTGCTTGTGGATTCCCTCTCCCTCTTCCCCTATATCCTGCCCTCCTAAAAATAAAATCATAAAACAAAAAAAGAAAAAGAAAACACAACTCTCAGAAGTCTTTTGGTGGTCATACTAGTTTTCTGTTGCTGTAGAGATTACCTCAGGCTTAACCATTATCCCACAGATTCTGCAGTGGGAAGTCTAAGCATGATGAGGTTAAGGGCTTCGGTCGGGGTCTAGCAATACTGAAATCACATCAAGATGCTCTAGAGCTGTATTCTCATCTAGAGCTCACCCAAGGTTTGGGGTCCTCTCCTAAGCTCATTCAGATTATGAGCAGGATTCCATTCCTTGAAGTTGTACGAATGAAGTCTCTATGTTCTGGCTGGATATTGGGGGGGAGGGGTCCTTCCTAGCTTCCAAAAGCTGCCCTCAAGTCCTTGCTGCAGGCCCCTTTCATACACAGTTCACAACAGCGCTGTTCCCTCTTCAAGGCCAAAGTGAGGATCACTCTCCGCATCTCTCAACAGCTTCCATCTCTGACCTTTAAACTCTTTTTAAAGGGCTCACCTAATTTGGCGAGGCCCGCTCAGGATAATCTACCTTTTGGTTAAAGCTGACTGATTAGATACGTTAATATTATCTGCAAAATCCCTTCACCTCTGCATATAATGTAACCTAACATTGGAAGTAATAGCTCATCATATTCACAGATGTCTCTCTCACTCAAAGGGAGAAATTACACCCAGGATGTACACCAGGGGACAGGGATTTGGGAAACATTCTTAGACTTCTGCCTGCCATGCTGTGGAATTGTTTGTCATGAAAATGTGTTCAGCAATAACTGTTAAAAATGCAAAAAGATGATTTAAAAAAAATATTATATATATATAAATGTAGTGGGCTCTAATATGTATTTCCCTCTTGGACAGATTGAGTAGGCAAAATAACTAACTCTGATATAAAAAAATATAAATTATATTATTAATGAGATTGATTTGAAAGATCTTTAGAACTCTAAGAATAGAGGAAATACTTGTTTTTCCAGTTGCTTATGAACTTAATCCTTTATTAGGGTAAAATGCAAATTGAAGAACCTAAAAAGTAAATATTATATGGGCCATAGTATTGGAGGGCAAGGTAGTCAAGCTACAATGGAAAAGAAAAGATTTAGCAAGGTAGCCTAACCACTGAAAAAGTTTAGTCTAATTCTTGAATCAAAGAATTAAAAGCAATAACACAATAACAAATTAGTGACAACAGAAGCACTGAATATGAAAGATTATAGAATGATTAGGATTCTGGCAAAAAACTTAGGAAAAGGAAACAAAGCATATTAAAGGACTAGTGGAGACATAAATTAATAAAGCAAATATTAAAGAATCATAACAAAGTATTTTTTACGTTTGAAAAAGTAGAAGACAATGTAGAAAGATCTATATAGACAATGTGACAATCCTTTGGGGTTCAAAGATATTTCTTTGTGTTTTGAATTCATTATAACAAGCATATTTTACTTTTGCAATTAAAAATAGATGAGAGGTAGGAAAGAATGAATATTCTGACTTTTGTAGGTTAGCTAGAAAGTGCTAATTTGACTATTTTTCCAGTGTCTTATGAAACATTTAAAAACTGATCTTCAGTAATTCAAAATTAGTGTCAAATTCCAAAATGCAAAAAAATATACAGGCACTGTTTCTGAGCTCAAAACAATGAGGCTACAAAACTGGAATTTAAAAGTAACTGAAAGATTGGAGAGTACATAGTCACTTCTTTGATTTTTTTAAAAATTTCTTCAGTTATAATTATATCTTTAGGTTTGTGTGTTCTTGAGTCAATTTTAGCAGCTTTTTTTTTCCTAAAAATAATCCATTTGAGGGGTACCTGGGGGGCTCAGTTAAGCATTTGCCTTTGGCTCAGGCCATGATCCTGGGGTCCTGGGATTAGCTCAGCAAGGAGTTAGCTTCGCCCTCTCCTTCTGCCCTTCTCTACCATGCTCTCTCTCCCTCTCTCAAATAAATAAAATCTTAAAAAAAAAATCCATTTGGATTATTTGGAATGAAACTAAATGTCATACTGTTTTTAATTGTTTGTGTTTTTAATTATATGTTCTTCTGTGATGTTCTATAGCTGTAGTTTTTTTCTTAACATTGCCAGAATTTTATTGTATTGGTTTTTTCTTCAAAAAACCAGTTATTGAATTTACCGACAAATTACACTCCTATTCTGATTTCTAGCTTTTATTTTTTGATGGCTATCTCATTAATTTTCATTGGTTTACTTTTACAAATAATCCTACAGGAAATACACTTGTCTTGTATCTTTATACCCTAGTGCTCATATTTCTGAAAGGCAGATTCCTAAAAGGGGAATTAATGAGTCCAAAGCTCAAACATTCTGAATGTCGGTGGAAGCTACCAAAATATCTTTCAAAAAAGTTGTGCAAACTCACACTCCCTCCAACCGTACAGGAGTAAACCTATTTCTCCATACCTCATCAGCACTGGGTACCACCAATCTTCTTAATTTTTCCAGTTAGGCAAAAACATGGCATGGCCTATTTAAGTACACAAAATTGATCGGAGGTGGCGGTGGAAGCTTATTGCATAAAAAGAAGGTAAGTGCCGTGCCTCAGTGGCTCAGGTCATGATCTCAGGGTCACGGTCCTTGCTCAGCAGGGAGTCTGGTTATGCTTCTTCCTCTGCCCCTCCCCCCTAAACAAACAAAATCTTATAGATAGATGATGATGATAGATAGATAGATAGATAGATAGATAGATAGATAGATAGATAGATAGATAAAGTTATCCTGGTGAGAATAAAGTGAGTCAGGATATTAAATTTAGAAAAGAGTATGCGGGTCAACAAAACTCTATAGACAAGAGAGAAAGTGGGGAAGCAACCAGAACTGTGGACTTTTTCGTGGTTTCGACCCCAAGGGCAAGTAGGTCAAAACAGAGTGGGAACCGGATGAAGTTGGGTTGAAGTTTCAGGTCTCATCGGGCAGTGGAGCCCTACTTAATGATAAGGACCGTATAATGGGGAAAATCATGTAAATAAAGTAAATGATAATGAAGAGGGGAGAAAGGGGCACTGGGCTAGTTAGCTCAATCCTGGAGGGAGTTCAGGGAGAAATCTCAAAGGAGTGGTGGCATGGCCAAGGAAGAAACTCTCAGGGAACACGGCCAGTCAAGCGTAAGAGGGCTAACTGGAGCGGGCTGCCCCTGGGCTGCTGGGGCTGTTCGCTGGCTTAGCTGCGGCCACTGCTCATAAAGAAAGGCTCAGCAAGCAGAGGCCAAAAAAAGGGATGTTTTCGACATCCATTTGTACTAACACTTTGTAAATATTTGTCCTCTGTCTTCCATCATAGCTTTGCCATGCGGACGGGGTGGGAACCACACTCGGCCTCCCGCCTGGACCTTTCTGGGCACCACGCTACTCTCTGACATGTGGCTGGGCACTTTTTTGTCGGCTTCTTTCCTCCCGAGGTCACTTTCTTCACACATCTTATTTTCAGCTTTTTATCTCACATTATTCAGACCTTAAAAGCTTAAATTCCGGGCGCCTGGGTGGCTCAGTGGGTTAAGGCCTTGCCTTCAGCTCAGGTCATGATCTCGGGGTCCTGGGATCGAGGCCCATGTCGGGCTCCCTGCTAAGCGGGGAGCCTGCTTCCTCCTCTCTCTCTGCCTGCCTCTCTGCCTACTTGTAACCTCTCTCAAATAAATAAACAAAATCTTAAAAAAAAAAAAAAAGCTTTAATTTCACCCCCAATTCTCATATTGCCAAGTAAAATAGAATTCTAGCCCTAAAATCGTCCTTCCTTTCAGGCACTTCCATTTCATGGGCACTATGTTTCTATGTACATATGACTTGCAACTAGTCAATAGGTCTTGGTTTCCATTAGGACCAAATGAAGACTGTTAAAGAGTCCCAGTTCAGGGTGGTACTTTTTAGCTTTGGAAATTCCTCCACCTACTGGTTGCCCAAAGTCAGTTTATACTATGTGAGACCTGAGTTTCTTTAAGAGTTCTGCCTTCTTTTAAGAACGTGTGCAGCTGCGAATGCTGATGCATTTATAAATCGCTTTGGATTCCTAAAATCAAAACTTCTGTTATAAAGAAAATATATCCTTATAAAATATTTAAAAGCCGATGATGCATTTCCCCATGCCTTTTAACAACCACTGGAGGGCAGAAAAGCATCATATTCACCTCAAGTTTGGCTAGAGAAAAAAGATGCCTTATTTTATGTGTATTTCTAAAATTTAGTACCAAAATCGAATTATTAATTTAAAGGGAGGGGCATTAAGAGAGGAAGAGAGAGAAGCCTCAGCAGCTCCACACCCCCAGGCCCAGTGCAGAGTCAGACTTGGGGCTCGACCTAAAAATCATAACCTGCGCCAAAATCAAGAGGCAGATGCTTAACCAACTGAGCTACCTAGGTGCCCTCCAAATCAGAGTATTTTTAAATATAATCTTTTATTTGGTACACTACATATCTTTCAGGAAGAAAACTTTGGTGGTAGTTTTATCATTTTTTTTTTCAAATTGTTTTCTACCCCTGTATCAAATCAGACAAACTTTTACTCTCAAAGTAGACATTTTTAAAAGAGGAATTTGCCCATCATGGGGTGACTGTCATACACAATTAGCATGAACAGGTAAAATACGTTGATAGACTAAATCTAACTAAAAATGAGAGAAATCAGTACTAATACAGATTCATGGTGGCTCAGTTTCAAGAACTCTCTTTTCTGTTGTTCTTGCAAAACATGGGTTCATGCATAGCAAAGGTAATTAGCTCCTCTCCCAACACAGTCTCAATTCCTTGAAGAATTCACTTACTCTCTACTTCCTGACCTTCCCTTCCCTCTTCAATCAACATTTTGCCATTGCAAACCCTCAGTGACCTCCTATTGGCCAAACCCAGCTAAGGCTCTTTAGTTAGAAAAATAATAAACCAGTACTTGCTAACCTACACTGAAGAAGAATTTATTGGGAGGACACCTGGCTGGCTCAGTAATGCAGGTGTCTCTTGATCTCCGGGTTGTAGATGTGAGCCGTACTTTGGGTGTAGAGATTACTTAAAAATAAAATTTTTATAAAAATTTACTGGAAGGCTGTCACAGCCTCTAAAATTAAAGAAATAAGTGTAGATAGCAAGAGATAATCAGCAGTCTTATCAGCGACTGATGCTGATAAGAAATGTATACCATCCCTGGTCACTTGGCTCGTGTTTCCAAGTCCCGGGTGAGAGTGCCCAATTGGCTGAGCTTGCTGACGCGCCCACCCCACCAGCAGAAGGCCGTGATGGCCCCACCTCAGCTGTACATCGTGGGAGTGGCGTTGGCAGGAAGGGGAGACTAGTGTGCTATTACCAAAGGAGGGAGAAAGCAGGAGGGTGGCGTGGCCCATCACCATTCTCATTCTCCTTGTTTTCCTTCATGGCTTCAACACCAGGTATAAGCTCCCTTCTCACAGAAAGTCTCTCTTGCTCAATCAACCCCACTTTCCTTCCCAACTCACTTTTTTTTTTTCCTTCTCCAGTATTACCTGGCCTCTGTCCTTGACTTTTTTTTCTTGACATTTCCGAGAGTTTTCCACCTACTCATCACTTGAAGGACCACCTGCGTGCTTATGACCCCACAATCCATATCTTTATGGACACACTAGAGTTGAAAGCCAGTACTCCGGGAACGTCCCACCGCCATCTTATGGGTCCTGCCTTTCACCATCTTGTGCTTCCTTCCACCTTCTTTTATTTCCATGAATTGCATCGCAGTCCTCTCACTCAGGCATCCAAGCCAGAGAGTGCACTGCTTCTCTCCCTCTCCCCATAGCCATGCAGTCACCAAATTCCCTAAGCTGGGCTTCCTTACTGTCACTCAAATGCCTCCTCTCCTTTACAACCCCCGGCTGCTGTCCTGGCTGAGGCTCTCTCCATCGTCTCTAAACGAAAGTCTCCTCCCCGGAGTCCCTGCCTTCAATCTTACACCATCCCAACCTCCCTCCCGCCCTGGGTACTGAAGAGATGTTTCTAAAAAAACAACTATGACTGAGTTTATCTCCCCGAGTTTAGATCCCTTCCATAGCTTCTGCTATCCACCAGATAAAGTCCCAAACTCTCTCATAAGGGACAAAAGCCCTTCCTAATATGGCCCCTCCCTACTTTTCCAGATTTATCTCTACTCAGTCCATCCCAGACCATAAATACCAGCTTAGCTATTTCATGAACTTTGTTCCTGTTGCACGCTCTCCCTGGTACAGCCTGCCTTAGTGGTTCTTATAATAAATACTTTTAAGACTTAGCTCAGCTCAAAGTCACTTCCTACATAAAGCCCTTCCCAAGGCACACCTTTGTCTCCGGCAAGTAGAACTGGCCACTTCTTCCTTAGGCTCGCACTTATTCTGCCTAGTACTTATTTACTTACCAATCTCCCCCATCTATACTGTAGCTCCTCAACTACAAAGATAGGACTTAATTCATTCATACTCCCCGGACCTGGCATAGTGTCTATAACTTAAAATGCTCAGGAAATGACTACAATTTCTGACTTACAATGGTGGGACTTAACTTTATGGTGATGCAAAAGTGATAGGCATTCAATAGAAACCATACTTTGAATTTTGAATTTGGCTCTTTCTGGGGCTAGCAATGAGAGGTGTTATCCTCTCCCATGATGCAGTGCGGTGGCACCTCCTGGCCAGCCCCCCCATCACAAGGGTGAACCAACACACCCACAACCATCCACTCTGTCCCGTATAGCCATTCTGTTTTCACTGTCAATACAGCGTTCAATCAATTACATGAGATCTTCAACACTTTATTATCAAATGGGCTTTGTGCTAGGTGATTTTGCCCAACTATAGGGTAACTCTAAGCACATTTAAGGTAGGCCGAATATGATATTTGTAAGGTCCAGTTTTGGAATCCAGGCCACCATCTTGTTTACTCAGAAAACCAGCTCTGGGAGAAATGGGCAAAGGGCCCCTGGAAAACAAAGGCGAGCCAGGTTGGGGGAGACGCCCAATCAGTTAAGACTCTTAACCTCCCAGACCTTGACCAATGGAGATCCCCTGGTAAACCACTCTGTGAGGATGAAATGTATAACTCAGGCAAGACTACCTGAGTGGGTCAGCTCGGGGTGTGGTTTTCCCCTATAAAAGGTAGCCTGTATGTAAGAATAGGTGGGGCCGCTTTCTCTTTTTTGGGAAGTGACCCTGATTGCCCAGAAATTCTGACGCTTGGCGTGAAATAAAGCTCTGCTTAACCTTCGCTTTTGTATCAGCCTCGTTCCTTTGACCACGGACCCTAATAATATTCTGTAGATTACATGTGTTAAATGCTTTTCTACACTTAAGCGGAGTTTTTTGGGACCTAACCCCATTATAAATTGAGGACGATGGGTATAGAAATGAACTTCTGGCTCGAGGAGGTGGAGAAAATCCACACACTCGAAGAACAGAATCACCAATACCTTTTAGCTGGAATCAGCTAGGCCAATCGAGAGACGCCTTGTGTGTCAAAGACTCTTTCAAATCCAGTTGCACGGGACTGCTTTTGGAGGTTGTAGAAAACATGATTGGCTAGACCCTAATCAAGACCTGTTAGATTAGGATCTTTAGGGGTGAGACCCGACATGGGTGGCTTTTAAAGGCTCCTCAGAGACTACAATGTGCAGTCAGACTACAGGATAAAGAGGAGTAGAATACCCAGGTAACTAAGGGCTATCCAGCAAGGAAAGGGCATCAGCATCACTGGTCTCTGACCTGGGCACTGTTTTATCATCAATGAGGAGAAATGCTTTCAAGAGCAACTTAAATATTCTATGTACCACTTTAAATATTTTATGAGCCAGCTCGAAGGAAGTTTGTTGAAAGTGAATACTTGTAAAAAGCTATAAATAGTGATCAACCTTCCTTCTCTTTCTGGAAAATATTACAGGAGAGAACTGGTAGGCTCTTTAGCTCAGGCAAGAACAAAAAAGGAAATGTGAAGAACTCTGGAATCCCACCTTGTTTTACGATTCTTTCGGTTATGAGTAACAGAATCAAAAAATGGACTTACTAGCTCCAGCAACTCTAAAATTCAAGGACATGGTTTCAGAGAGCACTGGATCCAAGGGAGAAACAGGTCAAGAGAGTATTTTGTTTCTCCAGCTCTCAGTTCCACCTTTCTCTACGATGGTCTCACGTTTAGGCAAAGTCACTCACATGGCATAAAAAATGGCTGCCAACAGCTACAGGGTCCTACTGTCCTTGCACACAGCTGGCAGTCTAGTAAATCATGGGCACCTCCTTTTAGAAGGCAAACTCCCAGAGATGACTCTAGCCCTGATCCTGTGGCTACAAGATACCCCGGTGTGTAGGGCTGGAGGGCCACAGGCAGTCTTAGGAGAACCACAGATTAAGAATGGGAGGAGGCATAGTTCTCCAGTGAAAGGCTGAATAGTGAAAAATTAGTCTATTTTGTGTGGCTCAACTGGTACAGAGTTTTGTGATTATTATCCTGTGGTGGCTGTTATTTTTGGGTCCAACAAGGAAAAAAAAATATTAGAAGAATAATTGGTGACTCACAGACTCAAAGGGAAAGGTTAGCAATACTCTAGAGTGATTAGGAACTAGGGACAATCCATGGATCCAGCAACAGAAGCTCAAAGACGATCTGTTTCAACTGATGGGTACCCAACCACCTGCCAGTCGCCCTTCAAGACTCAAGTTCTACTGAGATAAAAACCCATTGGCCCAACTGTGAGAAGGAGGGAGTGGGTTGGTAGAACAATGCTCAACGGTCCCACTGCCACAAGTATCAAAGGAATGAGGGTGGGATGGTTTTCCAAATCTTAAGCAGGATGCTGTTGTTCAAAGGAGAAAAGGACTCTCGGGTAGTAAAAAGCAAAAGCTAATGCATATAAAGTCTGTTGTGCAAGATGCATAGTCCTAGACATCTGCTGTACAATATAGTATCCACAGTTAACAATACTGTATCATACATGTAAAAATCTGTTATGAGAATAGATCTCATTCTATAGATCCCCAACACCAGCTGTCCTCCCAAACCTCGGAGGCCAGAGGAAGGATCGGATAAAGATAGAAAAGATAGACTAGAAAATTTTCCTTTAAACACATCTGATATTTTTATTTGCTATACGTAACAAGATTACAGAAAGGTGGCTTTTATCATTTCTTCCTGCTTCTCCTACCACCCCTACTCCCAGAACCCTCCCAACTTGGAATGCTTATTTGCTTAAGTGTTACAACTTCCTCACAATTCTTAAAACCAAATTTGTTAAGGGTAACCTTGTTAGCTATAGATCACCATGATCCTTCCCTTATTTTGGATTCTTATTATACTCATACTGTCTTAAATAGGTCTTCAAGTGTTTCATGAAACGTCCTTCCCTTTAATCATATAAGCTACTGAACTTTTTAAAGGCAAAAGTCAAACCCCTTACTATTCTCGTTCCCAGAGCAGTCAAGAGTGATTCTGGACATCACTAGTAACAAGTGTAACCACGGCACCTAGCCCCTGAAGGTCTTCAGCATGGTACCGCGATACAAAAACACACTCCTATCACTTAATCAACTTTATGACATACGGAAGTCTATTAAAATATAAATATACAAGGCGCTATATATAGTTCAGAGGAAGGGGAAATCAAGCCTAGGCCGGAGTATTCAGAGAAAGCTCCAAAGTTCTGGGATACGAACGGATCTTGCCTTAGTAGAAAATAAAGGAATAGATACTAAAGGCTGAGAAAATAGCTTGAGGAAAGGCAGTTTTGCTAGAGTCTACAGCAGCGGAAAACTAAGATTTTAGCGACACAGGTTAGCTTCGGGATAAGGACAGAGTCTAGACCTTAAATCAACATAATCCCTAGAATCCCTCTTCCCTTCTTTCACACTGAAAATCCCTGCAGCTGAGCCATACTATAGTCTGGTTATTAATTTCTTATCCCCTTAAGGGGACAGGTCTGTGACACTCTCTTAAGTAGATATGGCCAAGGACAAATTAGCTGGAATGAATGCAGGCGGAAATAAGCAACAAGCCCTGTACCCGGAGATCCAAACAGTCGCGGCTCGGTAATAGAAACCTGGGCCCCGGGACCTCCCTCTGAAATCCTCTTCCTCCATCCGCAATTTCTCCTGGGGACAGCCTGAGTCCACCTTCCAGGGGATGATGTGGAGAAGCCACCGGCCTTAGACTCCCTTAGTGAGAGGTGGCGGGGGAGCGGACACCGCTGCCCCAACAACCTACAATTCCAGGGCTCCCAGAAGCCGAGACCAAGGAAACCCGCCTCCCGCGCCGAAGCACGCAGCCCCTTCTCCACGCCCTCCCTCCCCCGCCCCGCCCCTCGGCCTGCGACGCCGGGGAGAGGCGGGGTTTCCGCTTCCGGTGGCGGATTGTTGACGCCTGCGGCTGCTGCGGTGGCGACCCGGCCGTTGGGGAGGGGCTAGTGAGGGAGGGAGAGGGCGCAGTGACAGGGCCGTCGAGGGTGTACTGCTCTGGCGACGATGGCAGAGGGGCCGGAGGAAGCCCGAGGCCGCCCTCCCGGGCAGGACGACGGCGGAGGGGACCCCGAGCCCGTCCCTTCCCTGAGAGGCTCTCCTGCCGCCGCCGCCCCACGGCCCCGGGACGGGCCGCAGACCGAACCCCAGGCCACGGACCGGCCCCCCGCCCCGGGCCTCGCGCCCGCCGCTCCCGCCCCAGAGGAGTCGGAGCCGCCGCGCGAGGCGCCCGAGGCTGCGGCGCCGCGAGAGAGGCCGGTGCGGCTGAGCGCCCGCGAGTATTCCCGGCAGGTGCACGAGTGGCTGTGGCAGTCCTACTGCGGCTACCTCACCTGGCACAGCGGCCTGGCCGCCTTCCCCGCCTATTGCAGCCCCCAGCCGCCCCCGCCGAGCTACCCCTCGGGCGGTGGCGCCGCGGCCCTTCAGGCGGCGGCGCCGCTGCCCCTCCAGCTGGGCTACTACAACCCCTTCTACTTCCTGAGCACCGCGGCCGCCCCGGACCCGGGAGCGGCTACCGGCATCACCCCCGCTGCTCCCGTCGCGGGCCTGGGAGGCCGGGCTCCGCACGGGCAGGGATCCGCCCGGGCAGCCCCAGTGACCAGGGTGGGATCTGGCGCCCCTTCGCGAACCCCAAGCGAGACCGGGCGGCAGGCAGGTGAGAAGCGCGACGGAGGAGTGAGGCGGGGCGGAGCGAAAGGGTTCTAGGGGAGCTCGCGGGTGGGTCCAGCGGGCATACTTTGACTTCTGTAACCACTGCTGCTGCTCGGGTTGGTATTTCTCTGCGTTCTTCAGCTGTCGTTCGCCCAGGCCTTAATGTCCTAAAGTGTGCAGCGAGGCGGTATGGTTCCTTTTTCCTTTAGACCTGGCCCTCCGACCAGATTCCCTTACTCCTGGGCCTAGTCGTCTCCACGTGTAAGGAAATCTTTGCTCATGAGACTAGGCTCTTGATCTCTGTGCTGTGATGACAGAGATCCAGAGCTTCATTCTCAGGTGGCAAACCCATTTGGACAGATGGGGCGGGGTAGGGGGGGTGCCGGTAGTGTTGGGAATAATGGGATATATGATGATATATAATAGTATCTATAATATATAATTGATATGATAATTATACGTTATCTATATATTAGGAACAATGAGACTGACGGATGTAAAAGAGGAGATTTACATGAATGCAGATGGAGTTATGAACCTTTGAGCCCTAACTGAATGTTCTTTGTAATATTGTCTGTTTACTTATGTATGGGGATTAGAATATTTTGTACTAGTTACACTTTTTAGTTTATTAGACTTTGTTTACTTTGTTCAGCTTTATATGAGCCAACTGGTTTTCCTGAATTTGATCCATTCAGAACTTAAGCTGTCAGATTGATAATCATTGGATTTATTACATAGAAAAGCAAGACAAACTAAAGGAAGAGGGGTAAAATGAGCACAGGTATTTACTTTGTACTAATAATTGTCTCTACTTAACCTTGGTTTTTACTAAAAAATGTTTAATTTTCTGTCATAGACTTATGATCACCAGGGTACGCTTTTGAGTCCCTAGTGAAATGTATTAAGTGCCTTAAATAATTTAGTAGTGAGATCATTTTTTTTTTAAACCATAAGGGGCTGAAACCAAACTTTCAACTGTTCAGTAGATAGCAGAATAAATAGTATGTAGTATTGATGGAGTCAATACCAGTAATTGTTGCAAGGTTTTAACTTCTCTTTTTATTAGCAAGTTATATCTTGACTTTGTGCTCTCCATTTATTACTTAGCTTGGGTTCCAAGGCCTATGTGAAATAGTTTTCCTAACTTTTTTTTTTTTTTTATTTACAGGCAGAGAGTATGTTATTCCATCCTTGGCCCACAGATTTATGGCAGAGATGGTGGATTTCTTTATTCTCTTCTTTATAAAAGCAACCATTGTCTTAAGCATTATGCACCTCAGTGGAATAAAGTAAGTTAAGGCTATTTGCAGAAAGGTTTTAAAGGGTACAGTATAGAGGTCTTGTTTTCTAAAGTTTTGGCCATGGCTGCACGTGTGACCGTATGGACAGTCAGTGTCCCAGTGTCATGATTTCTCCTACCGGGAGCTCCTCTAAGGAGCTTGTTCATATTTGTTTTCTTGGTTTTAAGAAATAACTATAAAAAAGAAAAAAACAATAAGTTCTGAAAGATCTGTGGCAATCTCACCTATCAAAAGTAGGTAAACGTTTGATTTTTTTTCTTTTGATTCAACCATTTTATTAGACTAGGCATTAATTTCCCTCTTACTATCCCCTTCAGAGTAAAAACAACATAAAGAACTTTGGGTAGATGAACTGTTGATAATCAATTAAACGGCATTTCCAAATGGGATTGCTTATACAACGAGGCAAGTCCCAAGAGAATTAAAAAGTGAGCTGCTTATTTGATCCTCCTTTCATATTAATAATTATATAACAGTTATCACTTGCTAAGCCTCTTCTATATGCTAAGCACTGAGCTCACCTAATATGAATTCTTTAATTGTACCACCAGTATGAGATGTAGAGGTTAATACCTCCTTTTTGTGGATTGAAGTTTGGGTTTACTTCAGGAAGTTAAGCCTAGAATTTATAAATACAGAGGTAATAAGTGTTAGTGTCAAGATACAAACCCTTTGGTGAAATTTCAGGGCCCTTATCAGGAACCCAAGTGTTACTTCAGTTCCTCCCTATCTCTCTTTCTCTCCCACCCCCCACACAGCAACCAGGTGCCAGCTCCTTTCTTTTCAGGCTCCTATTGAATAGCCTTCAACTCAGTTCATTTCCCCTTTACTGTTTCTTGTCACTGCTTCTCCCAAATCCAGTGATTGTCATCTCTCATCTGGATCATAGCAGAAGTCTTCTGACTGGTATCTCAGTCTCCCATCTCCTCTTCTATCTCAATCCAGTCTCTGATATAAAACTAAAGAGATCATAAATTCTGATTCTGCCCCTCTCCCACCTTAAAACTCTTCAGAGATTTCTTACTCCATTAGGATAAAGGCTTGTCTTCATATCATTTAACAGATGCTCTTATTTCTTAATTGCTGTGACCTTCTATACTTAATATTTGAGCCGTGCCATCCTGCTTACAGCTTCCATCACAGCCTTGTTCCAAGGCTTCCTCTCTTGCTAGTCTCTCCCTCCTGAAACTTCCCCCTTTTTAGTCTGGTAACTTCTCTTCATACGCACGATCTCAGCTCAAATGTCATTTCTGGGAAGTCTTCACTCCCTAAGTTAAATGTATCTGATATGTGTTTCCCTACTATCTTGTGGTTCTCTATCATCACCCTCATCCCACTTTATTATTACTTTGCTCTTGTGCTTTGTCTGGTGGGTAAGAGTCTCCATGAAAGCAGAGATCGGGTTGACTCCCCAGGACGAGTACAGTGCCTGCTCATGATACTGCTTCTTATTTCTTGAACAAGCTAATGAATATTTTATGAAACTAAACAGGTGGAAACCTAAAGATGAGTTTAGAATTTAAGTTAAAGTTTGTGACACTAATAGAAAAAATACCAATGCAATTGCTATAGTAACTAATTCTTTATAACCCAAAACTATTGTTTTGTGTAGGGATATCTCTAAGTTTGCTATGCACTATATAATAGAAGAAATAGATGAAGACACATCAATGGAAGACTTGCAGAAAATGATGATTGTGGCTCTTATATACAGATTGTTAGTTTGTTTCTATGAGGTAAGCTACTGACTCAGCAAATAGTCCTATTTAACAATCTAGTTTTAGATCAGCCCAACACAAAAAGTAATGGAAATTTATAATTATTCATGTTTCTGTCAAATATCTCTGCTTTTTAGTTTTTTCCAAGTGTTCTTTAACGTATTATTCTTCAAGTAAAAAGTAGAACTTCCTGAGTGGAGACATTTTACAATTTCTTTTGAGTCTTGTGGTCCAAAAATATACTTGTAATTTGTACAACTTGCAATGTATTTTTCCATAGAAACAAATTGCTAAAAAAAAAAGAAAGAAAGAAAGAAAAAAGGGTCATAGAGAAATAGTACAGTAGCCGTTTTGTGGTATTGAGAGTGTAAGAGACCTGCAGAGAAGTGTTAATATCCCAGTATTCTGAGATTCTTCCAATTGGAAAATTTTAAAGCATGAATAACATGACAAAAAACCTTAACTTTAAAATTGGTAGAGTTGAGTTAGTAAATGATATTTAAGCTCTCTTTCTTTCCTTAGATAATCTGCATTTGGGGAGCAGGTGGAGCGACCCCAGGGAAGTTCCTGCTCGGCCTTCGCGTGGTGACTTGTGACACATCAGTGCTTATCGCACCGAGTCGGGTTTTAGTGATTCCCTCCTCAAATGTTAGCATTACAACGTAAGTTCTTTTCTTGGCTTAATTTCCTACATACTTATGAAAATAATAAATTTTAAATGTAGAATCCAATATTGGTCATAAGTTACACCGTTTGATATAGTATTTTTAGGATGTTGGTATTTTTTTCTCTTGGCATGTAATAGACTTACCTTTTTTAAGTTTAAAACTGAAAAGTTTGAGGTTTTCAATTGCCATAGCATTGTAGACCTCTCTTCAGTGTACAGTTCCACAATAATCATTTTATGGAATAAAAGTTGTGAGAGGGTCTGGGTGGTGGTGCTGTCTGTGTCAGTGCTCCATACCTAGTTCGATTATTCTCTTCCTCGGTGGCCATGGGGCCAGTTACTAACCTGCCTTGAGCCTCCAGCTTTCATTTGGTAGTGGGACGCGTCATTATCCCCCCGAGTGGGCAGCAAGGGCTTGGGCAGGTATGCGCACTCGGCTCCTGCTCCTACAGGATACAAGAGAGCTTGTCACGGTGGCGGCACTCCGGCCAGCTGTTGGTGCCTGGCTCTGTGGGGAGGTACACACTGTGACAGTGGGAGTTGTAGAGACTTAAGAAGGTGGCAGTTGGTGAGCAAAACAAGATACAGGCTGGAATTGCTCCCAGAATGACTCAGTTGGGTTGTTATATAAAGAAATAGGAGATACTGGAAGCCTCGACTTTGCAGATGTCCTCAAATTTCCTTACAGTTTTGTGCTTTTTCTAATCCTGGTTGCTACTTTTAATGAGGGTCAGTAATGGCTGTTTATTGAGTACCTCTTATATAACAGGCCTTGTTTAAAACAGTACGTATTAAACTAGTAAGACAGGTACCGTCAGTACTATTATCCCCTTTTTACAGATGTGGAGCACGAGTGAGTGGTTGGAAATGGATCTGAAACCCACTAGTCTGCATTCAGAGCCACACTCAGCCACACTGCTTTTTCTGTAGCTTTTCCGAGTACGGAGAGGCAGAAATCTAACACTGGTAGGAGAATTCTCCATTCCGAGCTATGGTTGGAAGCTTTTTAAAGCTTTCTTTAATCACAGCATCCCACAAAGAATACACAGTAATTTCAACTGTTAGACCTTCACAGAAAGTAGAAAAGGGGACTGCAGTAAGCACATTAGTGGGGAAGGTACTAAACTCACACAAGTGAATATTCAAAAGGTCAGTAAAGGGAACAGTTATTCTTCTAGGAAAATACTGTAAGCCTTTAGTTCACATTCTAAGAAATATTTATTAGTGATTTTTGTGTGGAAGTTCTGAGGTCTTACTCTTGTGTTGATGATGTCTTTAGAACAAGCCCAGGTGGTTTGATCAGAATATAAGGCTACTTGAAAGTAACTCAGATGGTGAAGGTAAAAACTCTCAATACTTTGAATGTATGTTTTAAATATATATTTTGAACTTGGGGTAGGATAGTATTAATCTCTAAGTAGTTGGTATATAATTTATCTGGTATTTTTTGCCTTAATTTTTTAGGTCTACTATACGAGCTTTGATCAAGAATTTTTCTATTGCTTCTTTTTTTCCTGCTTTCATCACACTGCTGTTTTTTCAGCATAATCGAACAGCCTATGATATTGTAGCAGGAACCATTGTGGTAAAAAGAAATGGGGTCAGATGAGGCCCCCCCAAAGCCCTGAATTCCATATTCTCTGGAATAACAAGACTAAATTATGTGTCAAGGCCATCAGTATCCCTGGGTTACACTAACTGGTGATTTAGAAATTAAAGCAGTCGCTCCAGTGTGATGCAGGTGACTGTTCTGAAAGTATTGATTTTACTTGAATGCCAAAGAACTTTTCCAGAAGAAAAACCTGTTAAATTCAAGTGTTAAAAATTTTTAGATCGAAAAGAAGGCAAATGGTTTTATAATCAACAACGGACAATATATACTTTCTTAAGATCTAAGGCTGTAGAATTTACTGAGCATTTTCAGCTGTGAAATCTTCAGATGAAACTTTAAAAAATTTATTTTGGTTTATCCCAAAATGATGGAAAAAGTCCAGTTGTGTTTTGTGAACACATTAATTCATCTTTTAGTTAACACTTGTGGAGAAATTGTTGTTTTTGCTTTTGGGGAGAAAGGGTGGGGACACAAATTTGGTAATCCACTTGTCTCCCATCCTAGGAGGAAGTGAGTTAGCTGCAAGAGAAAGGGGCAGATGAGGCAGGCCTAGCAGTTCTCTCACCTGAAGTTTTCAAATCCATACTGCAGTATTGTGGGAATGATGTCACTTTACAAGTATTGTTACTGTTTGAACATGTATTTTGGGGGCAAGTTTTGCATGATGAAAAAGTATTAAGTCCTATTGCTATATTATCATTGATTATTTTTAAAGAAAAGGTAAGTTAGTGATTGCTTTTGGGGGGCGGGGTGGGACCTAAATTTTCACCGTAAATTTAAGTTGAAATTCATGTGCAAGTGTTTTAGTGCCCTAAATCTAACCATAAGTGTATGGGGGGAAAGGACTTCATCAGATTGTTGCATATTTACTGTAAAACAGTATTCCCAGTATGTGTGCAGCATGAAGCAAGTGTTAGTGCTGTTCAGTGTCCTGAATGTACCTTCTGTTTCTACACCAGGTAGTCACATACTAGCTGATTTCCTTTTATATTTTATATAGTTCCATGACTTGAAACATCAAGGAGTTAAATAATCTTAGTATTTCTTGATAAAATACTAGTAGCCTATGAAATATTAGCAATTTTCCCATTATGAACTGTTCTTTCTAAGACAAAGACAAGTACCGTTTCCAGACATTTTTCTAAGTTTTTTAGGCCAAAAGCTTATTTTGGGCCTGCCAGGGATGATGTTTTGAGGGAACTGTTAAGTAAACTAACACTTTGTATATTACCATTTTAATTTATTCTTCTGGAGCAAAGCTTAGTGTTTTCAGTGTGTGTGCATGCTTTTGTTAAATGGCCCAGTTAACAACGTTGAGATAAATCTGAGAAGTTTTATTTCTTAGACATGTTTTCCAACCCTGACATTGTTTTCCCCCAAAACACTAAACTGTCTTGGATACTTCATAATTAGATTGCTTAAAAGATCAATCTGGACTTTATTTTTGGTCTTTAATAGCAAATGCAAGACATGTCTGTTATCACTGTCAGTTTTTAAAGTGGGTTTTTCTTTGACTTTACAACTGAATATATTCAGATTTGATGTCTATAGAAATCTTAACATTGCCCTTATTAATACCTTTTTATTGTAAAGTTTCATAAACCATGTTTTTCAAAATAATTTTATATTAAATCCAACATCACAGAAAGCCTGTTAAGTGTGTCAAAGTGTTCAACAGATCATTCACTTGTAGCCCCTGGGAAGTGTTATGGCCCTTCACATTAGGAAATGTTACATAAACTTAACACTCAGTAATGTATACATTAGCATTAGTGGAAACATTATTTTTGCCACTGTTGGGGAATTCAAGTTGAAGTGTCCTTCAGCCATGTAGCTGTGGAGTATATCTGTAATGTAGAGTTTCCTCTCAGATAATTGGAAGGTTCACCGTCTAGGCTATTTTTTGTATAGCCAAAACAAAAGCAAATAAGTAGCCCAGTTTAATTTCTTAAAATATTGCACATTTGCTGTATATGTGTTATTTTAGAACCCTATCTGTATTTGGTTCATTTAGATCCATCTTAGGATCCAAGTTATATAGCCCTATAAGCTATATAGAAGTATTATTACTACTTTGCCTTTAAGACAAAATGTAGGTGTGTTTGTATTTTAATTTGACATGTAGGAAAAGAGATTTTGATTTCCCAATCATGGGGGGGGGGGTGACAAAACAGTGGAGAAGGGAGAGTCACTTTTTTTCTCTTAGGGTTTTGAGGGGTGGAGCCTCTGTCTTCTCAAAAATACTTTTCTATTTAATATATTTCATTTCTAGAAATGCTTATTTTCTGTGTCAAAGTGTAACTCTCATGCTGAAGCTCTAGCCTAAAAGGGCAAAAAGAAAGTTGTTTTCATGGTACAAACATTATTCATCACTTTTACAAAATAAGTCATAAGGGAACAAAAATTAGAAGTCAAGCCAAGTAAGAGCACTTGTAGTGACTATGCCCTGAATACCACCACAGAACAGGCAGTTAGCGTGGGCATCTCAGTATCCAGGTCTACCAGCAGCTGGCACACCTTGGGAAAAGTCTGACTAATGTCCACGCTGGGTTTAGGGAAGTTAACAGGAGGATGGCAAGCCTTGTTTTTTAGTCTAAGCTGTGACAATAAAAATAAAGCCAGCATGTTTTTGGATAGTAACCCTTCATAAAGTATTGCCTAGCTGCTGGCGTTGCACTGGTTCAGAAGTCACTTGTTTCCACCTAAACACTTACTTTCCAGTTTTACCCAGATATTTAGGATTGGGAAAAATACATTATATTTCAGGGCCCTTTTATCTAAATTATAACACTAAGTCTTTAGTGTTTATTGCTTCAAATGACAAGTCAAAGTTGTTTTAACTCTGCTTTAAAAGGACTTGTTCCTTTAAGTGACTTCTGTGGGTGTTTTACTTATACATCATTATTTCCAGCAAGAGGAAAGGAGAAAGGAGTTGAAACTACTTGCATTTTGGGAGTATGGGGCTTTTTGAGAGAGACGGGGGTATTAAATATTTCCATTCCACACTTAGCCCTATTAAAACAGGCTGTTGTTGCTTTTGAAGAATATGCCCAAATAACAGCAGTATTCCTAAAATCTGACAAGTACCATTTCAGTTACTTGCCATTCCCCATCCCCTATACCAGAGGCCAAAATCTTTACAGTATGTGCTAGCCTGGGTGAAGTTCCTCATTCCAAACTATGTACATGTATATCCTCGCAGTTCATTAGAGTAGGGCTTGACCCACAAACTATCTGATGGCCTGCCTATAAATAAAATTGAGCATTCTATTTTTAATAACTTGTATGCCAGCAGTTTGTATTCTTTATCTCAATAAATACTTGATCACCAATGCTTTTGTTTTTTGACTGTTAATTTGAAGTTTGCTCTAGAATCTCCTGCTTAAGGGAACCCTTGCTTCCAAATACAGTTTTCTAGCATTCTCTGCCTTTAAGAGAATGGCAGTCAACTAGAGTGCTTTCAGAAATAGGGGCCTACCTCCCCCAAAAAAGTCCACCTTTTGGGGTATGTTCTTTAGGCAGGTCACTCAAAAGTTACCCATAGATGATTATGCTTAAACTAATCCTGTCCTTAACGTGGTTAACCATCCCAACTATTACACAGGATACTGAGGACCCATGTTACACGTGGGAAACCTGAAGTCCAAAGTCTCATAGCTGGTGGATGACTGACCTGGGCAATTTAAACCTCATTCTGATCTTACAAGCATTTCCTGTTCTAACAATCTAGAGGAGTAGGACAGGATACAAAACAGGTTCCTCAAGAAGAACTAAGTGTAGCTCAACAATGGCCTGGTCTGAGTTCCACGGACAAAGTGCTGTTTGTGAGCCGAGGCACAAACTATGCATTTCTGGAACTACGAACTACAGTGAACCTTAAGGTAAGCTCTTAAGAGTTGCCCCACAGCACTAGTGAATTCAGTTGGCATGTGTTGCTAGACCCGATACACTCATTTTCTGTTTTACTAAAGCAAATGACAGGCTAACCTTTGTAAAATTTTCATTGAGTTTCAAACTTTAAATAGACCCAGGAAACAAATTTTATGTCATGGAGATGAAAAGGACAGCATAAGAAGGAGTCAATAATACCATATCACGTATGGTGAGCACGGAGGAACGTACAGAATTGCTGAATCATGCTGTACGCCTAAAACTATATAATAACATGGTATGCCATCAATACTTGGAAAATAAAAATTTTAAAATTAGGATTTTATTATTTGAAATTACAGTTGTGGACTATATTATAGCCTCGTTACAAACTGTTAAAATTAGCCCAACACTTTTTCGAATAATAAAATCCCAAATACATGAACAATTTCAGGAGAGAATTTGTAACAACCATTAAGCAGCTAGCCTGAAGACATTTTTCAATGGTCTAAATCACACTTTTTCTTAATGCCCCAAATCATAAATTACTCGGAACAACCTAGCACCTGAAGTGGCATCCTCATGCCTGCACCTCAGGCATTTGAAGTCTTCCAGCCACAGAAGCAGGCTTTTTCTTGCCGTGATACTTCCCCCTTCCTCCACGAACTGCCCTCAGTTTTCACTCATGTAGGGAACGTAGGACCGAGGCCTGCCTGAGACCGCTGTTCAAGCCAGAGTGTGGCTGAGAAGTACGTCTGCAGCCGGAACTCCTCCGGAGCCAGGAGATCCCTCTGCTGGACCGCGGGGTGAGGAGCAGAGCTGCGGTTGCGAGCTACGCTCCCGAATGTCCTCTAGAGCCACCACGTGCAGCCTGGGAATGCCGGCGGTAGAGACGGAAAATCCAAGTCCCAGGCCCTGATGACAGCACTGCAGACTATAGCTTTGGTGCCAGATTTCATTAAGCCACCTTAAGTATAATTCTCATTCACTTAAAGAATACTAAATAAATATTTCTAGCACATTTCTTATGAAAATCTTTCCCAGAGCAGAAGGCCTAATATTCCCATTCATATGGGCCCAGAGGACGGCCAGTAATGAACGAACCTGCCACTTAGGCATTAACATCTCAGCACTAAAACTAGGTTTCTGGTTTCCATCATTTGCCCCCACACAGGCCTGTGTCAAATGTGTTATTAAAGTGAGAATTATAAAATGTCTCCCCCCAAACCAGCACCTGATAATGGCCCAAGATGTTTTCAATACAAAAAACACCTTTTCAAAACTGGAAACAGAAAACTCATAAACATTTTAAAGTTCTGAATCTGGACTTCAACCAGAAGTTCAGCAAAATAAAAGTCTGCACAAAATCACTGTGTGCTCAAATTAAGTATAAAAATCAGCAAATGCTGCCCCAACAAGTCTTTTATGGACCACGGACGAGATCCAGTTAAAGAAAAAAAAAAAATTGGTGAAAGAATTCTGAACAAAAGGACCATGAAGTTTTTGTAGGCTGCTTTGGGCATGTATGTGTCTCCAAGACTCAATCAAGAAACAGTCTAGTCGCCTATCAAGGAAGGTACAGGTACAAACAGAAATGGTTATGTGTTTATTTTCAACTTTTAAAAAGGTATGTCAATTTATATGCAAACTAGGCATGATTCCTAGCACCAGACAAAAAGCAGGGTACCTTCTCTATGTTTTACGTTCACTTACCCCCCCTCCACGTAGGAGTCATCCAAATCACTTAAATGTATTCTTTGGAATTTCTCTGACCATGGCGAACCTTTACAAAAAAGGTTCCCTTCCATTAACACTGGTACCTTCATCATAAGTTAACACTAGAACAAAATATTTCATAATTTTTTTATTGATGGCATTTATCCCATGGTTTAACATGTTAATTATACTGTAATAAACATGGCTTTAATATTAAACTTTTCCTTATTATCCAAAGTCACCACAGTCCATTTCAGTAAATATAAAAATATATGCTTAATACTTTGTACAATACTGGTTTTTGGTCCAAACAAAACTGGATCAGAAAAGCCAATAAATTCACTTTAAGAATCCCCAATTTTTTTTTTTTTTAAAGATTTCCAAATGGATTTAGGCAACTTTGAATAATGGGATTTACATAATAAAATCTGAGACAAGACTAAACAAAGAACAAACAAATTTTCTAACACAAAATTAAAATTTCAAGTTCACAGATTTATGTTATGCCAAAAAAGTACAGAAACAAAATTGTATTTACACAAGTTTCATAATAAAATAATGAAAAAGGCAAGACAGGTGATAGGAGAATGAAAATATAGAAATAGCATATAATTATTAAATGGAGAACGCACTAGATCTAATAAGTCCTTAGCATGGACCATCCTTTAATCAGGCTTCCTCTATCAGAAAATTTTAGTGCACAATACACCCAACTCACTCACTCCACACATACACCAGCACGAACTCAGCATAGAAATCATTCACTTCCACATTCTCTAATCTATACAGGATTCCTCCGATATAATTACAATTTCAACACGTTCCATCAACGCGCATCAACGCACACAGTGGTGCCGACACAGAGGTTCTTCTCTACAAAGCCATCCGCTGAGCAGGCTCTGCCCCTGGGTTTGGCCAGCCTACGCCAAACCCGGGGATAATGTGCTGGATCCTATTTCTGCTGAAGAATCAGTCACCAGTCTAGCTTTTTTTTTTTTTTTTTTTTTTTTTTTTTTAAAGGGAGTGGGAGAGGTGAGGGCAGGGCTTCTGTAAAGAAAAAGGAGGGAAGTCCCAAACTTGAAGTCCTTAGGCAGATCTGACTCAGATAAGCCCGCACACAGTCCAGTCCAGTATCTGAGAAGCAGGGCACCAGCTGTGGCGCAAGTGTCGCGTGTGACACGCCGCGACCTTTATTTCCGGCGCCTGACAGCAGTCTTGATCTTGCGACTAGAAACTGAAGTTCCAGAAGAAGGGAACATACTTTTCCCGTTTGACCTGTGAAAAACAAAGACTGCATTATGTGACAAGGTGCCTGGGGGACATTTCAGAATCACCACAATCCTCCCTGTGACCACTACGGGGGGCCTGGGGGAGGGGACACACGGTCACAGGCACCAAGGCCACAGCCGAATCGTCCCGTGGCCAACTGATGCCGCGGGACACACGTTTTCTCGCCCAACTATCCCGCAGGGCTCGGCGATTTTAAAAACAACACATTCACACCCAGGAGCAGCGCCCCCCCCCGCCCCAGCGGCGCGCTGCCTTACCCCACTGTAAAGGCCGCCGAGGACTGGTTAAACGGGAAGCCCCCCGAGCCGGACGGCTGCGCTGAGGCTGCGGGCGTGTGAGGACTCGCACCGAACGTGAACACCCCCGACGGACTGTTGTTCGTGAAGTTGAAATTGGTGGTGGTGCTGCTGCCGAACTGGAAAACTGCACCTGCGGTGGTTAAAGCAGAGAAACTTCACGAAGGTCAAAATGACAGTTTTTCTAGGAAGGGCTCAGACCTTTACATACAAAAACAAGGGAAGGATGAAGCTCTCTTACAATCACTTAATATAAAGAAAGTTAAAATGAACCGTTCTCTCCACTGACACATAGAACATACTTAAAACACCCTCAGACAAGTGACCCAACTTACCCCTGCCCAAGGAGAAAAGGGGAGAAGAGACTCCGGGTTAAAGCGGAATCAACACACACATTTAAGCACTAACGTCTTCAAAAATCATGTTAAAATAATAGTAAAGGGGTTTTTACAAAGATGGGAGAGAGAGAAAGGAAACAAGAGCAACGACACGGAGACAGCGGAAGGCTGACTGGAGCCAAGTACTGAGCCAGCAGCAGGGGAAAGCACAGATGAAGTCCCATTTACACCAAACGTACCCAAAGGCTTGGGTGCCAGGGGCCTCTGGAAGGGAGAATGAAGGTGTGACTATAAAAAGAAAAAAAAAGGATGGGACAGTATCTGTTTAAGAAGCAGGTGCCCAGATCACTCCCTCCCAATACCAGACAAGATGGTATTTCTCCTCTTCCCCAACAGAAAAGAACTTCAGCCTCTGGACTAGGGGATCACACACAAAGGCAAGGACATCCTACTGAAAATAGAAGAATCAAAAGTAAGTTGATGTAATGAGTATGGAGGGCTGCAGCCTTCCTCCCTGACTTGGCTCCCAGAGCGCGGGCAATCAGGAGTACTCGTACCCTCCAGGCCCGGAGACCTCGGACCTACTGGTACTAACATCCAGGTCTTTCTAAGAAAGCAGGCCCATCGCCATATGTACACCAATGTTCATCGCAGCAATGGCCACAATCGCCAAACTGTGGAAAGAGCCAAGGTGCCCATCAACAGATGAATGGATAAAGAAGATGTGGTACATATATACAATGGAATACTATGCCTCCATCCGAAAGGATGAATATCCAACTTTTGTAGCAACATGGACTGGACTGGAAGAGATTATGCTGAGTGAAATAAGCCAAGCAGAGAAAGTCAAGTATCACATGGCTTCACTTACTTGCGGTGCATGAGGGGTAACCTGGAGGACAGTGGCAGAAGGAAAGCAAATGGGAACTAGGGTAATCTAGGGAGGGAAACGAAACAACAGAGACTTTGGACACAGAAACAAACTGAGGGACTTGGAGGGAGGGGGGTGGAGGGATGGGAGAGCCTGGTGGTGGGTACTGGGGACACCTAAAGCGTGGAGC
>PITA01001234.1:0-78234 GCA_004023965.1 Spilogale gracilis | reverse complement strand
GTAACAATAAATTTAAAAAAAAAAAAAAAAGGAAGAAAAAAAAAAAAGAAAGCAGGCCCATCAGCTAAATCTACAGTGAGACTCAAGATCTATGAGCCTGCCCGTGCACAAAGAATTATCAAGTGGTACTTAGGTGTCCCACACTCAGAAACTTAGAGGTGAAAAGGAAAAGATATTTGCAGACCATGTATCTGATAAAGAGCTTATATCCAAAATACGTGACTTCTATGACTTGGTAATCTACAACTGATCTTAAAGAATGGACAAAGGACTTGAGCAGACATTTCACCAGGGATAAGACACAGTCACGAGACACATGAAAGGATGCTCAGCATCACTCGTCACTGGGGACATGCAAATCCGAACCACAGTGAGGGGCCGAAATCAACACACAAGGTAACAGGTGTTGGTGAGCATGTGAAGAAAAGGAACCCTGTGCTCTGCTGGTGGGAATGCAAACTGGTGTGACCGCCGTGGAAAACACCATGGCGGTGCCTCAAAAAAAATTTTAAAAAATAGGGGCGCCTAAAAAATAGGTGGCTCAGTCACTGAGCGGCTGCCTTTGGCTCAGGTCATGATCGAGTCCCACATCAGACTCCCTGCTCGGCGGGAAGCCTGCTTCTCCTTCTCCCACTACCACTGCTTGTGTTCCCTCTCTCGCTGTTTTCTCTGTCGAATAAATAAATAAAAATCTTTAAAACTTAAAAAAAAAAAATTAAAAATAGAAACAGCTTATGACCCAGCAGCCCCATTCTGGGTATTTCTTCAGAAGATTTAAAATCAGGATCTCAAAGAGGTATCCGGACTCTCCAGTTCACTGCAGCATGATTCACAACAACCAAGGTGCAGACACAACCTACATGTGTGCCGAGAAGAAATGAAACAACATATAGTACCTACAGTGGAACACCATTCAGCCTTTAAATGTTATGCCAAAACATGAATGAATCTGGAGGACATCACGCTAAGCGAAGTAAGCCAGTCACAGAAGGACAGGTAACTGCATGATTCCTCTTAAATGAGGAATCTAAATAGCCAAACCACAGAAGCAGAGAGAAGGGTGGCTGCTGGGGGTGTGTGTGTGTGAGAGAGAGAGAGAGACAGACAGAGAGAGAGAAAGAAACTAAAGTAATGGAGAGGTGCTCTTCAACGGGTGTGAAGTGTAGTCAGGCAAGATGAGGGAGTGCTGGCCGTTAGCAGCAGACGGGGGGCCTGGGGTTAACAACACTGCATTCAGCACTTAATTTGCTGAAAGGATGGATCGCATGTTAACTATTCTTACTACAGTTAAAAACAAAAACAAAAACACACCACTGTGAGTAGATAGCCAAGAAGCACCAGGCATGTGAAGAAAGTATTTCAAAGGAAACACCAAGACCAAACAATAACAGAGAAAAGCAATTTGTAGAAAACAGACTGAACAATAACTTAAAGGGGAGAAAAAAAAACCCCACACCTCATCATTAATATCTTCAAGAGATCAACAGGTAACAATTCTGAAACAAGAACAGAAGAATATAAAAAGGACACATCCACAGAACAAAGAATATCTGAAATTAGCAAAAGTAAAATCTTGACCAAAGAGGAAGTAAAAGATAAAAGGAAGAAATCTTACCAGAAAAGACAGAAGGGACAAAAAGCAAAAAGCACAGAAGTTAAAGAGTGAGGCACAAAAATCTTCAAAGAAGTAATTCCAGAAAGTTCTAAAGAATGGGCATTCACAAAAGGACAGACTAAATTCCTCACACAGTCAATGGGTAAAAATGGATCCAGATTAAGAAACATACTCCTGGCAAGTCTGAACACTGGAGGCAAAAGGAAAGATCCAGTGAGGTTCCAGAAAGAAGAGAATGGGTCTCAAAGCAAAGGATCAAGTGCTTGCTTCAGCAGCACATATACAAAAGCAAACATCAAGAAAGACTTCTAGAGCAACTCTGACAGGACCAGAAAGTCCAGCATGGAGAAGTACTTTCAAAACTACGAAAATTATTTCCAATCGAAATCCGCATTCGACCAAAATCTTACCAAACACAGGCACAGAATAAAGATACTTCCAGAAATGTAAGGTCTCAAAATTTTCTTCCCTGAGGACTTAAGAAATAACTGGAAGATCTGCTCTAGCAAAACAAAGGAATAAGAAAGAACAGAACACTGACATCCTCCAGGAAAGAAAGGAAGACTCTAAGGGCAATCTCCAAGAGAATGGTAAAAAGAGACACCAAGACCACAGTTAAAAACAGCAAACCGAGAAAGGCTGGTAGAAGGAACAGGTTAGAAGATTCTGTGAAAAATTTCCTTCAGATACTAAATAACAAGCAGCCAATGTATTTGAAAATATTGAGAAGTGACTTCTATGAATGGGAGAAGAGCTAAAGTTATAACTAATGACAGGTACAAAGAAATTAACACAGAGAAGAATCACTGGTGCTAGAGAAAACAAAGTTTTGTATAGAAAAGCAAAGCACACTATGTATCACACAGTATCTGCATACTGCCAACACTGATCTGAGCACACAGCAGTCCCTGGAGAAGGAGGACCGAGGAGAATGGCACCTGTGTGAGATAACTACACTGTGCAATTCCACATGCTGAGAACAATCAATAAATCCTGACCGAAATGGTTAACATAGGTCCCAGCAGAAATCCTGCTGCCTGTACTAATTGGCAAAGTACTAATATCTGGAATACATAAAAAATTCCTGCAAATCAGTAAGCAAAAGTGAAACCACCAAACGAACGAAGGAACAAAAAAATGGCCAAAAAAATACTTATGGAAACAATTCACAGAAAATGAAATCCAGTACAATCCAAATATGAGAATCCTTGTAAAATGTAGTAGAATGTGAATGCGCACAATCCATCAGGACATGCCTGCATTATTTTCTTAAGTATAAGCTATGCTACCACACCTTTTAATCTGGCAATCCTTCTCCCGAGTATATATGCTAGAAAAGTATGCACCTGTGCCCAAGGCACATATACAAAAATGAGCAGGGGTGCATTTCCTAATTGGTAAAAACAACCCCAAAACATTCACCAATAGTATATGGATAAAATGTGCTATGTTCACAAACTGATCTACTCTACAGCAGTGAAACTGAATAAGCCATATGCAATAATAACATGGATGAACTTCATAAACAAGAGTGAAAGATGCATAAATCCAGAGACTGATAGTGTGAGTCTATCCATTTATACAAAGTCAAAAATAAGGCAAAACAGTATTTTGTAGAACTTCACTGGTCAGCAGTTAACTTTAAATAAAACCCCAGGAAAGGGACCACCATGAAAAGCCAGCACACGTTAGAGCAAGGAAAAGAGGGGCAAGCCAACAAACAGGGAGCCAGGAGGGCTAGTGAGGGGCTAGCCACGTGTCTGTTCCAAGAGCACACTGCTCATTTCTGTCCCAGGCTTTTCTGTAGAAAGTCATATTTCACAGTTAAAAAAGTACACGCCCTACAGTTTTGAGGAAACATATCCTCATAATACAATGTGATTAAGCACATTAAATACACACACACACACACACACACACACACACAATTTAAGTATGCAAGTCAAGGATCATCCAAGTGTCCTGGGGTCCTGCATGATTCTGTCCCAGAAGAGAAGTGGGGGAGGGGAGGCATAACCTCCTGAAGGAAATCCAGTCACAAGGGGATGAGAAAATGCAGCTGAAGTCTAGGCTGGAGTGCTCCAAAATTCAGACGGGGAGGAATGGGACTGAACTGATGCTGCACCTAGGTCAAAGACTAAGAAATAACTACATTTCAATCACACAGTTCAATGCCTTAAAGTGCTTCAGTGTATGAAAGTTGGGAACGTTGTTTCTAGAAGTCCGAACATATACTTTTCTAATCTCTCAAATACAAGAGACATTTAAAGAACTAAGACAGGGATGCGTGGGTGGCTCAGTGAAGCGTCTGCCTTCGACTCAGGCCATGATCTCAGGGTCCTGGGAACAAGCCCCACATCGAGCTCCCTCCGCTTCTCCCTCCCGCTCCTGCCTGCCCCTTCCCTGCTTGTGCACATTCTCTCTCTCAAATAAATAAAATATTTAAAAAAAAGAGAGAGAGAGAAAAGAAAGAAAAAAGAAAGCAAAAAGACAGACACAGTTTTAAAATTCAGAAACCACTCTCTTTGAAGACACGCAGACCCCAGAGACGGACACAAGCCACGTGGGCAGGGCACACTCACCGGAACTCGGAGCTGCTGCAGAGCCAAATGCAGACTGACCAGGCTGCTGCCCAAACACAGGAGGCTGGCTACTGCTCGACACAGTCCCAAAAGCAGGTGGTGCAGGCTGCGGGGCGGCAGAAAACAGCGCCGCCGACGAGGACAGAGCTCCAAAGCTGGGGGGCGTAGGCTGGCTGGCACCCTGACTCTGTCCAAAGGTCGGGGTTTGGCTCACACCAAATGCCGGGCTGGCAGACGGCACTGAAGGCCCCGTGCCAAACACAAAGGAGGATCCTAGAAGCCCAGAGAAACACCGAGGTCACCTGAGAGCTACCACGAGATAATAAATCCTCAAGAAAGAGCTATCAACTCAGCAGCAAACTTCAAGCTTCTTTTCAGACACTTCTCTTAGAGCTGAACAAATCCTGTTAAGTTTTAATAATCATTAATATAATTCTCTCCATTACTGAGTGAAACCATACAGAATCCACATCAACAAAACCATCTATGATCAAGAGTCCCCACGTCTGCAGCCAGATTTTCTCAGGGAGAGGGACCGACCCCAGACCAGTGATCTCTCGTCCCATCACCTAACGCCCGCCACAGACCAGCCAGCACTGTCCGCACTATGAGCTACCGGCTCCGGGCTGAGGACTCGTGTCCAATGAAACAGCCCCCAGTCTCTGGTTACTTAACAACCTAACGTTTCAAAAAGAACACTTGGAAAAACTAAAGATGACACTGAGACTAGAAAAATGCCTCCCCAAGAATTCATGATGTTAAACGGAACCACAAAGCAGACAAGATTCCAGGCCGTGAATGGTTACGACACCCCGGGCGCTTCTCGGGTAACACGCTACCTTACCTGCCGAGAGCGGCCCAGCTACCACTCAGACGTTTTCCCTTCCCACCGTACCTGCAGAGCTGGATGTGGTCGTAGCTCCAAAACTGAAGCCAGAGGTCACCGCGCTGTGGCTGCTGGCTCCTGGCCCGAAGACGAACGGGGTGACGGCCGTGGCCGCGCTCGATGTGGTTGCTGGTTTGCTCTCTTGAGAAAACAGCAGAGACTGAGATGCCCCGGATTCCGCCGAGCTCCCAAAGGCGGAGCTGCTCCCAGGGTTGCTGGCCTGTCCAAACACAAAGGCAGTCCCGGGCGTGCTGGGGGCGGCGGCCGAGCTCCCGAAGATGCCCCCCGCGGTGGCCGGGGCCGGCGCAGGCGCACTGGATGTGGGGGCGCTGCTGTTCAAGAAGGTGAACGCCGGTTTCGTGGCCCCCGGATCTGCGGACAAGGGTGATGGACACACAAAACCTCTGAGGACATGGAACCAGAGAAAGCACTTTTTCCTACTGTGCAGTCTAGTCAGTCACTGGAACATAGAATCATTCAAGTTTTTTTATATAAATTCATCAAACTGACGTGTTATATTAAATTCTGATGTAAGCAAATACATGCAGCTTTTCTTTTATGGCTTTTGGACTGCGTCTCAGGTCAGGTAACTTTCAGCATGCGGATTAGTAAGAATAAAAAATATCTCCCTTCATTGGGCGCCTGGGTGGCTCAGTTGGTTAAGCGACTGGCTTCGGCTCAGGTCATGGTCCCGGAGACCCAGGATCGAGCCCCACATCGGGCTCCCTGCTAGGTGGGAAGCCTGCTTCTCCCTCTCTCACTCCCCCTGCTTGTGTTCCCTCTCTGGCTGTGTTTCTCTCTGTCAAATAAATAAATAAAATCTTAAAAAAAAAAATATCCCTTCAATCCCACACATCAAACTGGAGGCTACGTTTGGTTACCTATTCAGATAGAGGGAGACAGCTCTCCTCTTGATTTTGCAATGGACGTTATCAAGATTCTCATTTACCCAACTGCATTTACTTACTGACCAGACCAGCGCGTCCTTCACTCATTCATTCATCACTCCACCCTCAGGACGCATTAAATTTCCAAATACGTGTGCATTCGTTTCCTCTGCAGTTACTGTTCCCAGACCGGGGACAGATGGAGCGACCCTGGCAGCACGCACAGCGTGCCACATGCAGCTGCACAACTGCTACGCTGCACACCTGAAACTAATGCGACAGCTGCGTTAACCACGCTCAACCACACACAAAACCGAGGCGACACTGGGGGCGCTGGGAGGGAGAATGCTCTCACTCAGGAACAGGTATGAAACAGGTCATTTGTCCAGCTATTTACTGCTGATTTAGAGGAAAGCTACTGGTTGTGTATGAGGCTGAAACCCTCCGCTTTCCTGAAGACTTTTTTTTTTAACTGTCCTAATGATGTCTCCGTTCCAATACTGTCTCTAGACATGCCGCCCACAGTATGGTATGGGCGTGTGATTTACAGAAAGTGGAGCATGTTGGCTCACTTTCAAGTTGGTTAATGGGAGGTGAAGAGCGTCTGTTTCAATGGAAAGAGTATAGTGATACCACAATTACATTTAATTAGACCTGATCTTATTTTTATTCCTTTCCAAATCGTATATAGTTTAGTATTTCTTTTCTTTTTTGGAGGGTTGTTTTTTTTTTTAAGATTTTATTTATTTATTTGACAGAGAGAAACACAGCTAGAGAGGGAACACAAGCAGGGGGAGCGAGAGAGGGAGAAGCAGGCCTCCCGCCGAGCAGGCAGCCCATTGTGGGGCTCAATCCCCGGTCTCCGGGATCATGACCTGAGCCGAAGGCAGTCGCTTAACCAACTGAGCCACCTAGGCACCCCTTGGAGGGTGTTTTGAATGTCCAGACATTGGACAAAAAAACATCCACTGAATTCTTTTTTTTCTTTTTCTTCAGGTTATTTTCACTTTGAGGACACTGCTCTACTGTTTCAAGCACGCGGTGTTACAAATTCAAAGTCTGATGGCAAGGAGCTTTCCTCTCTCTGAAAACATTCAGGATTTTGGCTTTGGTGTCCTAAAATCTCACTGGTCTTTTCCAGTGAGTGGGCCATTTCCATTTTTAAGGCCAGGGTCTTTCTCTGCACATAGGAAATGTTCTGTCACTGCTTTGATATTTCCTCCATCCTGTTCTCATCAGCTATGCACTCCTCCTGCAATGGCAGTTGGGAGCTGGCTGGACCCAGTCTCTCTGCACTTCTGCACTGGGCTTCGTGAAATCCCAATTCACTCATCTGACGATCATCTACATTTTTCCTGCTGCTCAGCCCACAGAATGATTTTATTTCACCAACCACGTTTTTAAGTTCTAAAAATGCTCCTCCATTTTTCCTCCAGATATTAGTTTTCATAATCACCTCTATGTTTCCAGGACAAATTATATTTGTTGCCTATGCTCCTTAGATGCCTGATGACGACTGGTTAACTCTATTTGTACATAAAGAGTGACTTAGAAAATACTTCATGAGCTTATTATGAAGGCAGGCCTATTCTCCTGAACAGTGTGCCGATTCCAACTGTAAAAGCTCAAAGAGAGGGGAGAAGCATGGACAGGCTTGCAACCCTGTGGGCTTGCCATCAGAGCTGTGGACAACATCATCACCTCACGGGGCTATGAAGCAGTGAAAACTGAAAATCCTATGCTCCTTTCCAGAGAGTTGTTACTGGTCTCTTTCAACTCCGTTCAGTGTAAACCATTCCCTGACCTGCTGCAGGGAAGAGAGACAGAGACGCCTGGTTTAAAAAAAAAAAAAGTTTCCTACTTACCAGCCGTAGTATTGGTTGGAGTCCCAAATGTAAAAGCGGACTTTGTTGGCTGTTCCGCCTCCTTCTCAGATGGTTTTGCCACACTGAAACTAAAGGTAGACTTCGAAGAACTCTCCTCTTTGGTTTGCTCTGAATTTCCAAAGGAAAACACTGATTGACACTTTGGCTCTTCATTGTCAGCTTTCTTCCCGAACACTAGAGAAGTGGAAGTGACCGGCTCCTGCTGCTTCTCTTCTGTCCTTCCCAACACAAACAGTGAGGCAGCCGGTGGAGGGGCGGGTTCTACGCTACCAAAAGCGAACCCTCCTTTGGCAGCAGGCATTTCTTCTTTTTTGGCTTCTGACGTCTTACATGTGAAAGGAGCCACTGAAACACTCTTAGTTTCTCGGGTTCCAAAGCTGAAGCTGCTCTTGTTCTCAGAGGTCATTGCGGTGTTAGAAGCAGCAGGTGTGGGGTTAGTAACACTGGGACCAAAGCTGAAGCCTGCAGACGAAGATTTGGGTAGTTCCTCTTTCTTTTCTTGCTGCCCAAGATTAGACACCCCAAACTGAAATGGAGCTAATGGAGCTGTGTTACTTAAACCTGAAGGAAGTCCAAACTTAAAATCATTATCATTCTTTTTGTCTTTTTTAGTTTCTTCAGGTTTAGACTCAGACGAAACTCCAAATTTAAAATCTCCTAATGGTTTAGGAAATTTAAAGCCTTCACTCATGGAGTTTGGAGCCTCCGAATCTGAAGACACTCCTATTTTGAAGCCTCCCTGATCTCCAAACTTAAAATTTCCAGTGCTTGTTGAAGTCTGAGAAGGTCCAGAAGAGGACGGTGGGATACCAAATCTGAAGGATGAGGCTGCTGGGTTCGCAGACGAGGAAGATGTGCCAAAGCCTGCAAAATATAAAAGACACCACACAAAGACACTGATCAATGTTACCCTCTCAAACAAAATGCACCCCTGAAAAACAAAGGAATAACTCTGGAGGGGCGCCTGGGTGGCCACTGGTTAAACGTCTGCCTTCATCTCAGATCATGATCTCGGGGTCCTAGGGATTGAGCGATGCATTGGGCTCCCTGCTCCTCCCTCTCCCTCTGCTCGTGCATGCGCTCTGTCAAACAAATAAAATCTTTTTAAAAAAAGACTAACTCTGGAAAGGCCTCCTCTAAAGAGTTGTCAGCAATGACACTTCGAAGCAGCGGCCCCAAGTCTGGCGTGAGAACTCCCTCTCCCTCCTCCTGACTACACTGGCAGAGATCAGAGAGACCTGATAAGGTAGTGCTGGTGACGAGTCCAGGGGTAACAGACACCTTCTACACAACAGGCAGATGTATAAATTAGCACATAATTCCGGGAAGGCAACTGTCAGTATTTACTAAAAATTACAAACACATATATCCTTTGACCCAGCAATTCCACAGTTATTTATTCATTCATTCATTTTGTAAAGAAAGGCAGACGGCCACATGCAGCACGTCATTGGATGTGTCCGGAGTCCTGGAAGTTTGACTACCCTACATTCTCCTACAAATGGACCTCAAGCGCTTGTTTGGAGGTTCTGGCATGCAAGCGCGGCTACTCATATACCCTTGACCCGAGAAGGGTCCTCCCCTATCTGGGAAGATCGTCCTCTTTGACCAGAGCATGCAGCTTTGGGAGGGGATGTACGTGGAGCCGTAAGAGGGGAGGGGAACGCCAGCCAGATCAGGGGAATCCACCCTGGCAATCAATGGGGTGAGAGATGTCACAGCCAGATCGCCTTCACATCCTAGGTCTTTATTTTACTTTCTTTTTCCAAGTCTTTTCTTAAATATAAACTCACAGACATGAAATATGTCACATGCAATCCCAGGGAGCTGTGAAGGAATAGCAAAGATGTGTCTACGCTAATCCATGATAAAATCAAGGGGCAAAAAGGTAGTATGATGTACAACATTTTCTAACAAAAGAAAGGGAAACAAGAATATACAGAATAAGAGTATATTTGCTTATCATGTGTATAAAGAAACTCTGGAAAAGTTCAGAGGAACTAACCCCCAGTTATTCCCTCAGGTGGGGGAAGAAGGACGGAAAATGAACCAATGGGGATAAAAGACAGACTTTTTTACTAGGAATCCTGTTATAATTGGAGTTTGAACTTGTGAATAAATTCATTATCAAACATTAAAGGAAAACAAAACGTTGGCATGAAAGAACAAGAACTGCCTGAGCAGAAGCAGTACTTAAGAAGACAAACAATACTATGTTGACAAGATCAAAGTCTTGGTTTCATAATGCTTCTCTGTAGCTGAGTAAACTAGAAATGAACAGGAATCACTGGTGTGAGGAGATATTCATCCACGAACCCTGCTTACCCACATAGAGACAAAGCCCTCTTATTTTCAAATATCCCCCTTTAATGATGACCCATTCCTTTCTTTCCCTAAGAAATTTAACTGAAGGGGCGCCTGGGTGGCTCAGTTGGTTGGGCAACTGCCTTCGGCTCAGGTCATGGTCCAAGAGACCCGGGATCCAGCCCCGCATCGGGCTGCCTGCTCGGCGGGAAGCCTGCTTTTCCCTCTCTCACTCCCCCTGCTTGTGTTCCCTCTCTAGCTGTATTTCTATCAAAAATAAATAAAATCTTAACAAAACAAAACAAAAAACAAATTTAACCGAAAAAGGGGCGCCTGGGCGGCTCAGTTGTTAAGCATCTGCCTTGGGCTCAGGTCATGGTCCCAGAGACCCAGGATCGAGCCTCGCACCGGGCTGCCTGCTCGGCGGGAAGCTTGCTTTTCCCTCTCCCTCTCCCTCTGTTCCCTCTCTGGCTGTGTTTCTCTCTGTCAAATAAAATCTTAAAAAAATAAAAAAGAAAGAAAAAGAAATTTAACAAATTATAAGAATCTCAGGAGCAAGCAGCATTCCACATGGTCTGTAAATACCTCAAGTGATATTAGACAGAAAGCTAAAACTTAAGGTGCTAAAGACAATAATTAACTCATTATCAGCTCTGCCTCAAAGGCACTGATTTGAAGGTGTGGTGATTATAGCACTACACAGAGAGAGCACCGAGAAAGGACAAGGTCAACATCTACACAACGACCTCAAAGTGGACTGGAAAGTAGTGACCTTTCTAAAACACCCAAAGGTTGTGTTTGGAGTTTTATTTATTGATTTAATCTATCTGAGATAGAGAGACAAAGTGAGGGGGGGGCAGAGAAGGAGAGAAAGAGAGAGAGAGAGAGAGAGGGAGAGAGGCTCAGTGTCAAGCAAACTCCACGCCGAGTGTGCAGCCCAACACAGGGCTCAATCTCGCGACCCTGAGCGGAACCACGAGTCAGACACTCAGCCAACTGAGCCACCCAGGCGCCCCCCAAATGCAGTGTTTTTCAAACCAGTTGTATCCCTTTAACCATGTAATTAATTTACTGGGTTGCAACTAGCATTTTTCTTCTAAATTGAAAAAGAATAGAAACAGGGTAACTCAAAGACACTGAAGAGTAAGTATTGGCTTGTGACACTTTTCGATCAATCATACAAATACCCGGTGTGTGTGGTGGGTCACAACACAGAAGTTTACTGATCATTCCAGTCAAAAGAGTCTGAAAGTCACTAGTCCAAGACGCAGTTACAAGCTGATAAAACTTGGCATTCTTTCTTTAATGCCCTCACGGTCCTCCCACCAACTAAAATCTTTCTCACCTCCCCCTGACTGTGCCTTCAGATCTAAAACTGCTGCTCTTTCCCAGCTTTATCAATCTTTTTACTGAAATGTGCCTCATATGCAATACTAAGTCAGTCATAAAGGCCAATGAAGACCTGAAAAATGTGGCCTCCAGCAGCAGTGTAGTATAAATTGTTTTTAGCGATTCCTTTATATTTACAAAACCAAATTATTATTATTTTTAAAGATTTTATTTATTTATTTGACAGAGAGAGAAATCACAAGCAGGAAGAGAGGCAGGCAGAGAGAGAGGAGGAAGCAGGCTCCCCGCTGAGCAGAGAGCCCGATGCGGGCCTTGATCCCAGGACCCTGAGACCATGACCTGAGCCGAAGGCAGAGGCTTAACCCACTGAGCCACCCAGGCACCTACGAAACAAAATTATTAAGAGAATTCTTTTTCTGGGACATTCTCTGAGAAACCAAAGCCCAAGTCTAGATTATTGACAACAAGGTTCTGGGACATAAATTCCCAGTCAGATAAGAGGAAATTCATTTAAATGCCAAATTGTTAATAGTTAGAAACAAGTATCTGCAATGCTCTCTGACCCAACACAAGACAGAATAGTCAGGACCTTACCAGCTAGAGGAAAAAAAACTCTCACTGCTGACCAGGAAATCACCCATCTTTACAGTAACTCAAATGTGAGACTGAAGCTGTTTGCAGGAATTTCACTTTAAAATGGCAGCACGAGGAGGCACTGCACCAAGGCCTTACCTTTAAACTCAGATTTCGTGCCAGGCTTTGCACTTTCGCACGCCACACATTTAGTAACATCTTCTTTATTCTGTACCAGGCACACCTCACAGTCCCAGCTGCCCTCAGGCTTCTTGAACTTGTCTAACCCCAGGCAGCTTCCAGAAGACAGAGAGGCGGGAACAGAGCTGTTACTTGAAGCAGGTACCGAACTTCCTGAAAAACAGTGAGGAAACACATACTCTAATTCATGTTATGTCAGTATCTTCAGACACCACTAAGTCTAAATGTTCAATTAGTGTACAGTGCCAGAAATATAACTTGACACTGTTAAAAAACCGTACAGATATCTCAGATTTCTTTTAATCTTACAAACAAGCAGCTCACACTCACCTTGCCTAGTGATGAGCTCTCTCTTAACATGAAGTTTGAATAATCATGGTTTAAAAAAAAAACAAAAACAAAAACACATGCTCAGAAATCAGAGACTGAAAGACTAAAATGTCCTTAAGCATCTTTATCAAATCTCTTCAAACAGCACAGCATTTTGAAATCTAAGATATAAATCGTGGGCAATAGCCTAACACATAAAATACAGAGCCACAGACCATGTCAACTGCAAGATTTCAAAGGCCAGGTCTCTGCCTTTGAATGATCATTTCTGCACAGACCTTCATGGCATTGCTTAGAACCTAGCTATTTAACTGACATGCAGTAAGTACCATAATACACCACAGTTCTAAGGACGTAAAGATGAATTAAATGCTGTTTAACTTCTAAAAGTGCTAATGGTGTAACAAAGGGGAAAGTAAAAACACAAATGCATCGTAGCACCATCACCAAGATGGAAAGTGATAAATGAAAAAAGAAGGAAGAGCTAAGGGGCAGGAGAAGACCCGATTCACAGAGGTGCCATTTAAATCTCCAGGCAGAACTGGCAAGTTTGTGGGGAGTGGAGGAGGCATAGGAAGGACGGCCGCATGAAGCCAGCACGAAACAAGTGTGTGATGAGCAGTCACCCATTCTGGCATCTCCACATGTTGTCCACCTGCCGCCTCTCTCAGCCACCCAGTGTCTGTTCTACCATTAGGCTCTCCTCCATCTTGTCAAGAAAACTGCTCCCCAAGGTTCCATTTTCGGTCCACTGTCCTCCTCACAAGTCTCATCACCAACAAAACAGCTTCCTGAGCTGTACCTGCAGCCCTGTGGTCTCCTTCTCAGGAGCAGTGCCACCCGGCCAGCTGGTCAGTGGGGCCAGAAGGGTCCTCCGCTGTTTCTCCTATAGGTTTCATTCACTTTTCTGAGCCTACTACTGCTCCCCTATTTCAAGCAGCCCTCAGCTCTTGCTTGAGTAACATTCTTCTGAGACCTCCGTTCTTGTTTCCCAAAGCCCACTCTTCTAAGAAGCAACCAGTGCCATGTAGTTCTGGGTTTTCCTCCTCTCTGGTTCCTCCTTTAAAAGATTAACTGTTCCAAAGTTTTGTTCCTGCCACTCCCTTAAGTTAACAGAGTTCAGTTTCAGGCCATCTTCTCTATTCCCACCAATCCCTCATTTCTTATGTGGCCGCTATCCCTATGCCTTCTTTGAAAACTATAGCCTAATGACTCCCACATTTGTATTTCCAGCCTGGAGCACCCATTCTAGGCTACCCAAAGTCCTCGCATATGTGTCAACATCCCAGCTTCACATCCACAGGGCTTCAACCGTACATTATCTGACATTCTGATCCAACTTCATTAGTATCCATCGCCATTCCCTTTGCCCACATGTACTACTGATACAACGTCCCCATCTGCCCTCTGGTCTCCCTCCAACTTTTGTTGTCCTCCAATCTACCCTCCAAAAAGCCACCAAGCAATTTGTCAAACATACAAATTTAACTATCACTCCTCTGCTTAAAATGATGGTGCAACAAGATGAGGTTGGATTTCTTTAATAAACATACAAGCTTCCTGTACTCATGGCTAACAATCTACTTCCTAACTCAGTTTTATTCTCCTAATCAACTCAGAATTAATTTTGGTTTCCTGTATGATCAAAGACTTGCTTTTTCTTTTTCCTTTTTAGGGGAGGAGGAAGAGGAATGCCAGATGGAAAAAGAAAGTATCTTATTCTTGTGGAGAGATGCAGTAAGAATTAGAAATATGGCTCACCCCTTGTGTTCAGACATAGGGTAGAGGCTAACAAATCAAGAACTTTCTGTTGCAGACCTAAAACTACATATCCATGAACAGTGCAATAAAAAAGGAAGTATAATTCCCAGGATATCCATAAAAGGTTTTATTTAGTACTCATGTTACCATATATCTGTACCAAATAATTCTATAATTTTACAAAAACAGCAGAGCCATTTCTAGCTGTGAATCTCAGTAGGTTTTTCAAATTTGAACAGAGAAACAGGAAAAACTCAAACCTGACTCCATTTTTCTCACTGCCAGGTCAGAACTGTTTCATTCCTGCTTCAGTAATTATACTACCATGGCAGGGTCTCTGGCAGAGAGCACACAGGGATAGGCAGCACCATTAATATATAGTCACAGCCTTCACAGCCTTTTCATAAAGCATTATTGTCTACCCCTTAGTGAAACTTTCTCTGGAAATGACCCTTTGCCATCCTCACTTTTTTTTTTTTTTTTAATTTTATTTATTTGACAGAGAGAAACACAGCCAGAGAGGGAACACAAGCAGGGGGAGCAAGAGAGGGAGAAGTAGGCTTCCCGCCGAGCAGGGAGCCCGATGTGGGACTCAATCCCCGGTCTCCGAGATCATGACCTGAGCCGAAGGCAGTCGCTCAACCAACTGAGCTAGCCAGGCGCCCCTGCCATCCTCACTTTTAAGAGGAAAAGAGACAAAGTTGCATTTCGTTCTGGTGAACAGTTTGAGAAAGACTATCCCTTCTAAGATCTTTCAGCATCCACACTAGTCAACTTTGAAAACGATTTGTGAAGAGCAAAAGTCTCTGATAAAAACGTATATAAAGAAAGAGGCCAGAGCACACCGTGGGCTGGTTAGTGCCCCGCCTCGGGGACCGTGCAGATCCAGCCCAAGGCGAGTCACTGGTCCTCAAGACAGCCTGGCAAGCTGAAGACGCATGAGGAAATGCTCATCCTGCCACACCGCAGCGAGGCGGTTCTTAGGACACGATAAACCTGAATATCCGACTAAAATAATGAACAAAATTTTCCCCAAGAGCCATACACGTACCTGGTTTCTCAGACACACAGGACACACATTTACTGTCTTCTCCATTATTAACAACACAGCATGCTGGACACTCCCAAGATCCCACAGGCCTTTTAAATTGCTCTGCAAACCCTACGGCGGCAGTGGTGACAGTGCACGTTGCAGAGGACGCAGCCGCCGTCACCACGTTCTCCGGGGCCGTGGGCAGCGTCAGGACTCGCTTCACACCGGTCCCAGGCTTCGGGGTTTCACAAGCCACGCATTTTATCGCCTCAGGTTTATTCTGCACTAAGCAGGTATCACAATCCCAAGTGCCTGCTGCCGGTTTAAATTTGTCTCCAAACCCCGTCCCTGATGCGGGAAGAGCTGATCTGTCACTTTTACTTGGTGTTCCAATTCCAGTTTGTTTTGCAGTCTCTTTCGGCGGCAATTTTGCTGCTTGGCAGGCCACGCACTTGCTGTCAGTAACTTTGTTCTGGAGTAGACAAGTATCGCACTGCCACGATGGTCCGGCTTTTAAACTTTCCCCAAACCCAATGCCACTAGAGGAAAAGCTACTTATTGCTGGTCTTGTGTAAACGACTGGGCTTGTGGTAGGAGGCTGAGCAGCAAGAGACTCTGCCTTCGGTGATGTGAACCCTATAATGAGGCAAAGAGGAGAGTGTCAGCAAGAAAAAAAAGAGTAAGGGAAGCTTGCTAATCAGAATGTGAACTGAAATGCTATCACTGGGAGAACACATACACATATTTATGCAGTTACTAAAATCCAACATGGACTACTTAAAAATAGAGTTTTTTTTTACCTAAGCAGTATTTATTAATCACATAATTAATAAGTGACACTTCAATCCTCGTTAAAATTCTGTAAGAGATGTTTTATTTGTAGTTATCACCTCCTTCCTCTAGGAACTTCTTCTTACTATAATTCAACCACTATCTAATCTGAGGCTTTAATTTGCAGTAATTTACCAACATCTACCCCTGTCACCCATGTTTTCTACACTCTGCTCACCGCAACACCAGCATACAGTATATTCATAGCCTTCCTCCCTCAACTATTGTTTCTTTCAGGTGTTCCCTAGGCTATGCCAAATGTCTTCAACATCTATGATCTTTGACTTTTGTCCAGTTATAATCCACTATTGTGGTATCCTCTACTTCTGGTAAAAACCAGCAGAGCTGCATAGGTATGCCTTTTAGACAGATGTCCCTCCCAAGTACAGTGGAGTTGTAAGGAACAGTTTTAATTATACTAAGCTCATACAGAACTCTAAAATGGTAATGGTTCAATGAGAAATATGATGACAAATTCCAACAGAGATGAAACAAACCATCTGGTATGGCCTAGAAACAGAGAAAGGAAGACCGAGTCTACCCTAATGGAGGATGAGCTCATGCTACTCAAACATGCCCACGGAAGGTTACCAAACCCTAATTCAAATAAATTGCCTCAAATAGTTGTCCAATATAATCACAGAATTGTGATTATAAGATTGTAAGTATACCTTTTTTGTAACTATAAAGGTATACTTAGACAATTAAGGTATTCACACAGCACCATGGAATAACAGGAGTTGAAAAAAGTCTTTATACACCAAAACTGCTGTCATTGAACAGAATCAATTCACTCCAACTTTACCCATGGGAATGACCTTCCAATCCTTTACTTTGGACCAATTAACCTTTGTTTTACAGATACCAACAAACTTAGTGTCACCTGTTTTTCTAGCTTTTAACACAAAAGGAAAATAAAATTGGAGGGTAAGAAGATACAGACGACTGTTTAGAGATTTTCTAGGGCCACAATTAACCCAACCTCGAGCTAGTGTTAGCAAAAAGGCAAAACCCACATACTTCAGTTACCACCCGGTGGTCTAAAATGTACTATCTTGTTAATGACTAATTTGAGTCACTATGTTTGGTGCAATTTTAACAGTAACCTTCTTAGGGTATTATAGATTTCTTTTCCTTCCCTTTTCTCAGGTTTTCCTAATTTCCCTCAAAAGAACATAGGACTCCTGGGGCGCCTGGGTGGCTCAGTTGGTTAAGTGACTGCCTTTGGCTCAGGTCATGATCCCGGAGACCGGGGATCGAGTTCCACATCGGGCTCCCTGCTCGGCGGGAAGCCTGCTTCTCCCTCTCTCCCTCCCCCTGCTTGTGTTCCCTCTGGCTGTGTTTCTGTCAAATAAAAAATAAAAAGTGAAAAAAAAAAAGAACATAGGACTCCTCCAAATTCTTGCTATTTAAAGAAAACTGAAAGGGAGGAGAGCTGGGCATCATGAATGCAGAGAATGACCCATATGAAGATCGACTGAAGAAATGCGATGCCTCTCTATTAATCAGTTAATTCTAGCCCAGGCACTCTGGAGCTCTGCCTCAAGTGTGCCCAAACATCTAAATTACCGGGACTCTTGAAGGCAGTATACTTACCTCTAAAACGACAGAGCCAAACCAAAGAAACCTAATCCTCCTAAATCTTGTTGTAAAAGCAGACCTTAGCTGGAAAGTCTTATTCAATTAGACATGTCTATCTCCTCAAGAAATCTAAATTCTCTCTGTGCAACCACATCACGTTATAAACACTTGTACATTCCTACAGCAGACATCATAATCGCAGTTGCAGCTGCCCTGATTTCCAAACTGAAAACTTACTGAGGACTTCTAGTCACTGCCTTCAAGTTTTCTATGAGCTCTCACATTTTGTTACAAGTGAGTACAGTCCCTTACACATACCTATGTTAGGATCAGCAAATGTTTTCTTTCCTTCATTGCCCAGAAAGAACCAGGCGACGATCTCAGAACAAGGCAGTTCAACATTCTCATTGGAGAAAGACATGCCCAGGTATATCACCAGGTGTATTTACTTTTTCCTTCCATCCGCCCCGTATTGGCCTACCTCTACTAAAAGGCAATTCATTTTCTCCTCCTACACTTCCCTCTTCTTCTCCTGCTATACTTGCCTCTTAAAGATTTCCTATAGGACAGTCCTTGAATTTTAAAGAAAAGTTTCTAAGATATTTACTCCAAAAGCACTGCATCCGACTAGGTCTACTTTCAAGTCAATCTCCTATCAAACTGGCCATAATTTTCTAAAAACCTAAAGTATACCATAGATGACATTAAAATAGGACCACAAATTTGTAATTAAGATTTTAGAGTATTTTCAAAGGCAGCTGTTATCTTACCGGGGCTTTTGAGAACATCTAGAACACTTCCTTCCTTCAGGGTTTTTGCAGGTCTAAAAGGGCCCTCACAATCGTCATCTGTCTTCTTCTTACAGCTTGTACTATTCACTGCATTGATATCTTGAGCTGCAATTATTTTAATTATAAAAGACATTACACCAAGAAAAAGCACTGGATCGAATTAAATGTATTAAAAAGATCTTTCAAAGCAAATTTGGATCAACTTCTAAAATATCATGAAAAAGTCGCTGCAATTCAAAGACAATGAATAAATTTACTTAAAAATTACAGGGTTAACTATAATAAGAAAGCAGACAAAGTATTTCCCATACTATATACTATACGTTTTTCTCCTCCAAAAGGGCAGAAAGTATAAACTATAATTGCTACCCAGTGAACTAACTAGTTAGTAATCAAGAAAACCAAACTGAAACACTGGAGAAGAGACGGCAAGTGGAGCAAGCTCATGAACTGCATGAAATATGTTTCCGATTACACAGCAATTTATAATATTGATCAAAAAAACCTTAACAATAAATTCCCAACTGAGCCAGTTATCTCATTTCTAGAAATTCATCCTATGATTCAAAGTATCCTTCAGTTTTCCAGCACCTGGATGGCTCGGTTGGTTAAGCATCTGCCTTCAGCTCAGGTCATGATCTCAGGGTCCTGGGATCGAGCCCTGCTCAGCGGGGAGTCTGCTTCTCCCTTTGCTCCTGGCTCACTCTCTCTCTCAAATAAATAAAATCTTTAAAAAGAAAAAAAGAAACAATCCTTCAGTTTTCATACTGAAAACCTGGATGACAGATGCTAACTAAGGGACTGAGAACATCCATCACAGAACGCTGGAAGGGTGCCATGCTATGCGGCCACAAACATCATCCTTAAATGAAGTTATAGGTAAAGACTTTAGAAAGTCCAGAAGATTTTGAATGATACACCAAAAGAGTATTGGTGGCTGCTAGGGATGAGCAACTTTTATTTATTGCTTCTTCTTTTTAGGTTTCCTAAACTTTCCAAAATAAACATATCCTTATACTTAAAATAAGAAATTTGTATTTTCAGTATGATAATGGCTTTGTGGTTCTATTCTAAGGGAGAAAGTTTTACAGATCAAGTATGTGTAGGATTGTCTCAATACACTCTAACAGGTATGTTTCTGGGCAGGAGAGGGAAGGGGGAATAAGAGAAAGAGAAACAAGACCAGTCATAAAATGCTAGGTGCTGAAGCTGGGTGAAGAGTACATGGGAATTCACTCTACTACTTCTAAAAATGTTTGAAATTTTCCATAATAAAATATAAATAACGAGGTTTCTTCTTAAGTGTTTGCCAACTTAAACGGAGTGGGGTCAAGCAGTTTCAAAAAGTCCTCCCCACCCCAACACCTCATGTCATAAGCAAAAATTAACAACAAATGGATCAACGTTCTAAACATGAGAACTAAAACGATACAACTCTTAGAAAAAAACCCAAGGAGGTGTATTTTCAGGACCAATGGATTTGGCAAAGAATTCTTAGATATACCATCAAAAGCATAAGCAAAGAAAAAAAACTGCACACTATCACATTAAAAACCTCTGTGAATCTAAGGCCATTATCAAAAAAGTGAAAAGACAATCCACAGAATGGTAGAAATTACTGGCAAATCATGTATCTGATAAGGATCTAGTATCCAGACTACATAAAAATTTCTTACATCTCAGCAAAAGATAGATAAACCAACTTAAATATGGGGAAAGGACTTGAATAGACATTTCTCCCAAGAAGATAAAGGGCCAAGAAGCACATGAAACTATGCTTGACACCATCAGTTATAGAGAAATGCAAATCAAAACTACCTGAAGGAACGGAAGTATCACTTCAAACCCACTAAGGATGGCTATAAACAAAAAATGGAAAACAAGCATGGTGTTCAGAATGTGGAGAAATTAAAATCTTCATACACTGCTAGTGGGAGTGTGAAAGGAGTCAGAGGCTGAGAAAAACAGCTTTGTGGTTCCTCAAAAAATTACACATGGAATTACCATTTGACCATTTCTAGGTATATATCCCAGAGTACTGAAACTAGTATTCAAACAAATACATGTACATGAATATTCATACCAGCACTATGCACAAGAGCCAAAAGCTGCAAATAGCCCAAATGCCCATCAAAGGATAAGGAGACTAACTACGGTATATCCATACAACAGAATATCATTCAGCCATAAAAGGAGTAAAGTACTGGGAGGCCTATGTGGCTCAGTCAGTAGAACATGTGACTCTTAAACTCAAGGTCATGAGTTTAAGCCCCATATTGGGCATGGAATCTACTTAAAATAAGAAACAAACAAACAAAAAATAGTAAATTTTAAAAATAAAGAAAAAAGAAGTGAAGTACTGACACATACTGTAATACACATGAATCTTGAAAACAGTCAGTAAAAGAAGCTAGATACAAAAAATCACACTGTATGAAATCTTTCAAAAAAAAGGCAAAATAAAATATAGCTTATAGCACTATGTCATAGTCTATCCTCCTTTAGAATCAAAATTGACATGTTTTTTGCAACTTAAACTAATTTTAAAGATACCCTGCAGTGCACTCAAATTAATGGAGAAAGATAAGGAAAAAATTAGCTCCTACCACAAAGTAATCATGATTAATACCTTTTCAATCAGCTTCTGAATAACAGAACTGGTGAGACTTATTCTCACAATTCTATGTACACCACTCCTAAAAAAAAAAATGCCTTAAAAATCTCGATAACTTCCCCAAATGTAATGAAACACAAAAGTTGTTTTTAAAAAAAAAAAAAAAAAAAAAAAGTTGTTTTTAATAAATTACTACTCATCCAGTTACCATTAGTATCACGTTAGCAAAAATTGGAAAGTATTTTCACGCCTTTCCTCATAACTTTCATAAGGCATAATATGGTAATTTGCTTAAGTTTATTCCTCTTTGAATTCATAGTAACTTTAAAGAAAAAAATCTTGGGTGCCTGAGTGGCTCAGTCGTTAAGCGTCTGCCTTCGGCTCAGGTCAGCGGGAAGCCTGTTTCTCCCTCCCTCACTCCCCCTGCTTGTGTTTCCTCCCTGGCTGTGCTTCTCTATCAAATAAATAAATAAAATATTTTTTTAAATAATGAAAGAAAAAAAAGAAAAGGAAAGAAATCTTGTCGTAAAAAGCACACCTAAAATGTGCCTGTTAAACTTCTCTTACACAAAGCTGTTTTAATCAATAAAACACAAGACTGCAAAATACAAATCCCTATTCCGTGCCACTCTCATAATCTACGCTCTTATCTTCCAGCTCAATCAAAGCTAGAACATCTACCTTCTATGTCCTAGCTCTTTGGCTTTGTTGGTTTTTTTACTCTATCCTTTCGAGGAGGATCTAATTTGTTTTTTGGTTTAATTCCACAACTGTGAGATTAAAAAAATAATAATAATTGAGAGAGTCAAATAAAAACTTACTAGATAAGGCAAAAGAACTTAACTGGTATCTCAACCTAGAAAACCCTACATCTACCCATGCCCCCCCAACTCAATGGGCATTGACACCCAACTCACCCCATTTAAATCACTCAATGTCTTCCTACTATATTCAGATTAAAATCCAATTCTTTAGTGCAACATTCAAGAGTTTTTAGAATTTAAAGCTATTTTTTAACTTCATGACAACACACCTTGATATTTCAAAGAATATCATGCTTTTCTCTAATTCCTACACCCTTGCATTTGCTGTTTCTCTGTTGAGTAAAATGCCCTTGCTCAAAAATTCTTCACCTGAATACCTTAGTGCAGATGGTTCCCCACTTCCTAAACAGCAAACACTTGAAAGATAATCACCACTATCACAACAAAATGCTAGGACTTAATTATCTGATGACTCATTTCTTTCCCCCAATTACACCCGATCCTTGAGTTCAGAAATTATGTATCACTAACGTCACAGGTCGGCATGACCCTTAACACATAAAAGTTTGTGAAATGAACACTAAACGTAGAGATAGAGCCACTGCAATTATAACTTCACCTCAATAACAATGCAGACAACTCTTCAATTTCTTATGATACTTATAATAAACTGTCATCTTATTTTGCCTAAAGACAATGGATATATGGACTGCCATGACTTTCCTATCAAAATCAAACTGTAACATTTCCATTTAGTGAGCTAAGTGTTTCTGAATATAGAGACTAAAAACAGTGCCAAGGGTTGATATCAGCTCCGTTTGCTTTTAGAGCTAATTTCATTCAAATAAAAGCACATACAAGAATTGCTATAGATTAAAGAATGTGAAATACTAATCTAACGTAATGCAACTATTTTTATGTAAAAACTTGTGAGAGATTTTTACTTACCTGAACTACTACTTGTAATGGTAACTGGCTCTGAACTACTACTACTAGAGCCAGAAAGTTCTGCTGTTTTTGCAACAGGCACACTGAATGTAAATCCAATCTATAAAGAAAAAATATATCCTTTAAGAGTCTATTTGGTTTTAAATATCAAATAGCTTTTTCTTATACCAAAGTCAAAAAAAATACACTGAGTTTCATGTGTTCCAGGTTTTCATATTTTATAATCTCTAAAATTGAGATGATTCTTAGAATGAAAGAATGTGTTCTATCAAACAGCATTTTACATTTCTTAGGCATTTTTTTTCTTTCAAGGTACATAAAATAATTACATGCTCCTAAAGCTCATTTCTGGATTTCTAAATACCATTTTCTAATAAAAAAATATGAGACTTTATGGACAATGGGGCAGGTTTCAGGCATGCAACAGGGAAATTACAAAATGATCTGGAATATCCAATATCCAGCTGTGACGGAAAATAAGAGCAGAGTGAAAAAGAGAAGGCAGCACGTCAAAATGATGTGCATGCCAAAGATGCATGGGGCAACTTGAACATTAAACTTACTATTCTCCCCAAAATATTTCTTTGACTATGAAGAAAGAAACACATACATACTCTGAGGCATAAAAACCGAAAACTTCTCCAGATTAAAGGCAATTCAAGAAACATGTTAACCAAATGCAACTGCAATTTAGTTGATTAGGTCTTGATCTCAAGTGGATGTAGGCCCAAGAAAAATAAAATAGTAATTAAAGGACAGTCTAGGGCAATGGGGAAAAATCTGAGTATGGCCTAGGTTATTATATCATGTTAAATTTCATGGATATGGTAACTATACTGCAGATATGCAGAGGAATGTGCTTTTTCTTAGGAGACACAGGTAAAAGCTGTAAGGGTGTCAAGAGGTTCATATCTTTCAAATGGTCATAAGAAAATTTATATGCTTGTATGTATATATAGGTAGCGGAAAATAAATAGGTGTTCATTCAAGTTTTCTTTACATTAAACTTTTTTTTAAGTTGATAGAAAAACAATATTATTTCTCACCACCAATGGCACCTTGGTTTTGACAAAAAAATAAATATGAAACATTCCTTGCTTGCTTGCTACTTACAGATGATGGAGGTAGTACATCCGCCTCAGTAGATTTTACAATTGGAGATGAAAATCGAAACATGGGGCTGCCAGTGTTGTTTGGAGAGGTCATTTGTACCTAGTTTTCCAAATTATTAAAATACAAAAAGCTTTTTAGAGAAAGAAATTGACAATGAAATAGACCTTAATTTAAGCAAATTAATTATGCCAAAGAAAAACACAATTTCCTTTTAGATTTAAAAATCACTTATTAAGGAATGCCTGGCTGGCTCAGTCAGTAGAGCATGAAGCTCTTGATCTTGGAGTTCTGAGTTCCAGACCTATGTTAGGCATAGAGATTACTTTAAAATAAATTCTTCTAGAAAAGGAACTAAAAATAAAAATTTCTATAGTGGGACCTTAACATTACTTTTAACAGAATATTAACATTTTAAAAATAAAGAACAAAAATCACCTCTACTTGTACAATGGTTCTGTACCTTGTTTGTTAATGATTGCGAAGGGCTAAGGGGTGACGGAGAGGACGTGGCGATCACAGAGGAGCTAAAATTGAAGGCAGGCAGTGAAGAACTGGCGATGGGTAGAGAGATTTTCGGCAATACTGGTACTTCCATTTCCTAAAATACAACATGTTTTGCAATGATATATCTCATCTTTCATGTCACTGTTCTATCCCTATTTATTTTCAGGAAGAACGGCTACAGTTACAGGTAAACTGGGAAAAGGGCGAAGCACCATACAGTATTACCCGTGTGTGGTGCTCTTGAATCAGGAGAATTGAAAAAGATCTGAATCCCAGCTGTGCTACCAGATATGGTGGCTTTGTGAACCTAACTGCCCTCAGTACCAACTTCCTGATGGCTGAAAATGAGAAAAAAAAAAAAATAGGTGTAGTATTAATATAAAACAAAGTTATATGTGGGCTTGGCCTACAGATTAAGCATTTAATAAACATCAGTACCAGTAAGTTTGGTGAAATGCCTTGGTTTTTTTTTTACTCCAATATAGCAGAGACCATCCCAAGTCTCAAACAACCCAGGTCAAGGGCAAACAAAGAGAGTTCTGCTTCTGCCAATGGTGGAATAGTTCATTATCTGACCACTGTCCTGACAGGTAACAATCATAAACTCTAAATAGAATAGAAAGAAATCACCATCTGAAAACAGTGGAGGGCAACCAGAAGCAAGCAGGAACTGTAGAGATTAAAAATGCTTGGAAGAAGAGAGGGGCACTGGGTGAGCTTCCTGTACTCTGTGAACTGGTGCCCCTGCACAGCTGAAATTCTGAGAAAAGCAAACCTGTTCACGAGGGAATCAGAAGACGGACTAAGTGACCACAGCAGCTAGAAAATGTGGGAGAAATGCAGGAATGAGGAGCATATAAACCTATATTAAACTGTCCAAATTCCTAGCAGACACGTAAGCGGCTCGCATGTAAGGCAGACACGAAGCAGCCCAACACAAGTATGACTTCAGGTAAAGTCCCCCGCTGGCTAAAACTATCTGAATATTTTGAATGGATGTGGTTTACGGTACATCCATCACACCTCAATAAAGTAAAGCCCTCCCCTCAAAGCAAAAATAAAGCTGCTTTCAGATAAAAGAGAAGTTAAGACAATCTATTGCCATAAAACCCACTCTACAAGTTCTTCAGGGTAAAGGGATATGATACTGAATGGAACTCAAGTTTCTGGAAGAACTAAACAATATGTGAGCAAACACTAAAAACTTTTACTCCTCTTAATTTCTTGAAGATACATACAACTATATAAAGTGAAAATTAAATGTTGTGGGCTTATAGCCTATCTAATTTTAATACAAATGACAATACCAAGGAAGATGGGAGGCAAATCAAACTATAAAGTTACAAGATTCTTAAATTTTACAGGAAGTGGTGCAATATGAACCCAAGATAGAATGTGAAAGTTAAGGACATAACATAACCCCAAAAGGAACCACTAGGTAACATGAAGAGGTAGAGATAATGAGGAAAGTAATTAAAATGTAATTCTAACAAATAGTCCATTAACCAAAAGAAGCGAGCTTTCAAAAGGAACAAAAACAAATGGGAAAATCAGAAAACAGGAGAAAAATGGGAGACCTCATCCAACATATAATTACATTAATTATAAATATTTCAATAAAAAAGCAAAAAATAGATAAAAGGCAAGACTCAACCATATATTGTCTTCAAGAAACTCACTTAATAAGATACAGGTTAAAAGCAAATGGATGGGAAAAGATACAACCTGCAATCTGTAAGCCTAAGAAGGCTTATTCTAACAGAGTGGCTGGCCATAGTAATACCAAATACAGCAGATTTTCAAGACATAGAATACATACAGATTTAAAAAAAAAAAATTTAAAAATGTATATATGAAAAGAAGCAACTGAGGAGCCAAAATGTGTAAGACACACGCTTTAATGAGGACTTCAAAAAATGTAAATCTGGACATAACAGGAAAAGACAAATTCACCCAATGAAATTAGTGGACAATTTTAACTCCTATTTCTCAACAATTTTAATAGACTAAACAGACACACCCCACACACTAAGAAAAAAAAAAAAAAAAACATTCAGCAAAGAGAAAGAAGATCTAAGACACCTTATATAACACTATACCCGAAAACTAAAATACAGGCTTCAAGATTCATCAGACAGACCATATGCTGAGCTACAAAACAAGTTTCAGTACATCTCCAGACATTACTATCACAGCTAAACACAGTTCTAAATAACCCATGGATCATATAAGAAGTCAAAAAGGAAATCAGAAAGACACATAAAAACACTACTATAAATCTTCTAGAAAAAAACACAGAATTACTTTGCGGCCTGGGGATAGGACAGAAAGAATGGTAAAAATAACTGAAAACAAACGGGGTGGCAGTTCGCTGGCTCAGTGAGAAGAACATGGGACTCTTGATCTTGGCAATGTGAGTTCAAGCCCTACATTGGAGGTGGAGATTACTTAAAAATAAAATCTTTAAAAAATAATTTTTTAAAAAATGATAAATTCAGGGTGCCTCAGTTGGGTTAAAGCCTCTGCCTTCGGCTCAGGTCATGATCTCAGGGTCCTGGGATCCAGGCCCGCATCAGGTTCTCTGCTTGGCGGGGAGCCTGCTTCCTCCTCTCTCTCTTTGCCTGCCTCTCTGCCTACTTGTGATCTCTGTCAAATAAATAAATAAAATCTTTAAAAAAAAAATGATAAATTCAGACCTCATAAAATTTAGAACATCTGTTGATCAAAAGATACTGTTTAAAAAAAAGATTATGCAAGCCAGACTGGGAGAAAATATAAGACATGTATCTGACAAAGCACTTGGATCCAAAAATTATAAAGAACTCCTAAAACTCAGTAAGAAAACCCAATTTTTAAAAGGGCAAAAGACCTGAAGATACCTCCAAAAGGAAGTAATAAGCACACAGTCCATAAGCACATAAACAAGAACACATTACTGTATCAGGGAAACACAAATTAAAATTACAATGGCACCACATACAAAGCAGAATGGATAAAACTAAAAAAATGACAACTATTAATAAGGATGAAGAGTGAAAGAAATGTTCATACACTGTTGATGAGAGTGTAAAATACTACATTCATTTTGGAAAACAGTTTGGCAGTCTCAAGTTAAATACATATTGGGGGGGGTGGGGAAGCCTGGCTGGCTCAGTTGAAAAAGCATGCAACTCTTGATCTTGGGGGTTGTGAGTTCGAGCTCCACACTGGGCACAGGGAACACTTAATAAATAAATATTTTAAAAAGAGTTAAACATATATCATACAACCTAGCACCTCCACTTTAAGGTTATTTACCGCAAGAGAGATACACACATGTCTACAAAGTGCTACAAGACTGTTCGTAACAGCTTTATTTATAACAGCCAGGCACAAAAGAACACACACACTGGACAACTACATTGGTATAAAGTTCAAGCAACACCAATACAGGACAGAAAAAAATGAGAAGAGTGATTGCCTCTGGAGTAGGAGGCGATGAGTACTGCCTGAGAAGGAGCATGAGTGAACTTTCTGGAGCAACAGAAATGTCTGACACTCTGAAAGGGGTTAGGATTACACAGGTGTAACCATTTGTAAAATTCACTAAATGGTACACCTAAAAATTTTACATTTCACTACATGGAAGTTTTTGCTAAATCAAAAAACAAATATTTGACTAGTTTGTGCTATGTATGCCAAAGTATTTGGGGGTGAAGTATATTGATTATTCAACTTATTATGAAATGCACCCAAAAATAAGATACACACTTGATAAAGCAAATAATAAAATGTAAGCACTAGACATATGTGTATTCACTGCACAATTCTTTCAGAACTTCAGAATACAGGTTTGAAACTTTATCTTAATCAAAATTGGGGGAGGTGAACAGAAACAAACAAAGATGCATTTGGCTCTTTCCATAGGGAAGTTTCATCTGATCAATCCTCAGTCTTGCTTTCTTCCTTTTTGACCCTTACAACACATCGGCACATCAACTGAATAACCTGTATCTTACTTATACCAACTCATTAAGCCAGACTTGGACATACTGGTTCTCATATCACTGACCTTGAACAAATTCTAAATTTGATTCCTATTCACCAAAATTTTGACTTAGTTGATAGAAGTACATCCCCCAAGTCTACAAGACAGTTAAAAATTGTCATTAGATGCTTCTAGGTACTTCAAGTTGAACACAACAATCACCAAATATGTGACTTACTATATATTACCTTTGTAGTAGGCTTTACATCTCACATGAGAAGATACTACTGGGAGATATATCTACCAAAGATCGTACAGCCATTAAATGGCAGACATCCCACAGACACAAGCTCAATCTATTTATTCTTCTTATCCCCATTTTACAGGTAAGGTGATGTACAAAGGAATTAATTTGACCAACTAACTCACAGACAGTAAGTAGCAGGCCTGTACCTGACATGACAATACTAAGCAATTAAATCTCTGCAACTCAGTAGTATTATATACTCATGTGTTCTGGATCAATAAGCTTTTTCATTATAAAAACCAAACTAGTATCACAGTAGAGGCAAATGCCAAATGTTTAGTGACTAACACACAATTCTTACACATTTTGAGATCTAGCAGGAAATGAGAACTAAACCATACTTCTACTATCTCATAATGCAAAATGGGTTACTTACAATATAAAATTGTTTAACCTGAATGTTTAAGTGAACCAAAATGTACCAATCCCTGTCATATACCAACAGTACCTGAAATTAGCATAATTTGTTAACACTCCACTAAAAATAAAATTTCTTCCATCTGACCTATTCCAAAAGTCCAATAAAATACCCGCAAAAATGAATATTCCATCCCTTAGCAAAAGTTCCTATTAACTATAATTGAATTAAGAACAACTAGTGGTCTAAACATATTCGTTATCTGAAACAAAAAACAGCACTGAATAAAAAATAAGTAAGAAAAAGCAGCTCCCCAAACCTCTTCTACCTAGATTTTAAAAAATCAGGGTGGGCAGAATTGTGGGGCAGCCACCCATTTGTACCTCTTCCCTCAGAAACATGGAGACTCTACTCCAGCGTGGAACAGAACTAGGGCCAGGAGTTGGGTGAGGCATCCTGGGATGTGAGGTGGGCAGTTGGCAGTTGGCCGGAATGGAGAGGGGGGTCCAGAGATGGGAGGAGGGGATACAGAGGTCTGGAGGGTTAGACTTTCATAAAGCTCCTCACAGTATACCAAGTAACAAGAGTAAATCAATAAATTTTCACCCCCCTCCCAACATCCTGATACAGCAAAGTTACATAAACACACACCTGTAGACAGCCAAAACTGAACTACAGATAGCAACCTGAACTTCAGCTAAAGATCTTGGGAATATAGTCTTAAAAAGTTGAAACTGAAGGGAAATAAGCAAAATTCACAAGTCTGTTTTCTGGCAAACACCAAACCAAAATGTTTCCTTCATCAAGGGATAAACTTTAAAAAGCTAGAGATACCAATTTTACTGAGAAATATAAAAGCTCATCTAAAGAATAGGCTATATAATGAGCTATATTACACTCAGATACTAACTTTCTATGTATACAAAGCAAGACAACCCATTTCTTTTTTTTTTTAAGACAACCCATTTCTTAAAGGTAATTTAATCAAGTCAATAAGAGAAAATTGGTTTGCTAAGAATACAAATTTTTTTATACTGTGTCATCAATGGCATTCAAGACTTTTTCTTTCAAGATAATAGAATATATTAATGCGTTCCTTCCCTTCGCAACACTCGAGCAGGAGAGCTACAAGCAGAACCTCCAGACCAGTCTCCGAGCCAAACACGCAGCATAACACCACATATACCACGAGACAGGCGCAGGGGCAGGAAGTCCAAGGTGCCAAAGCAGTCGCGGTTCTGGTGCCTGCAGAGGCACAACTACAAAACTGCTCAACCGGAAAAGCAAAGACGAAAGAAAGGAAAGCAAAAGACTGCCTACTCTAAATAAACTTGGAAAGCATACCAACAGAAAAGGAAAGCAATACTAACCTGTACAATAATTTCAACCAAAACATGACCTTAGAGTCAACAGAAACCATTACAGAAGATCTCCTATTTAAAAATCTAAAAACTCCTGGGCACCTGGGTGGCCTAGTGGGTTAAAGCCTCTGCCTTCAGCTCAGGTCATGATCTCAGGGTCCTGGGATCGAGGTCTGCATCAGGCTCTCTGCTCAACAGGGAGCCTGCTTCCTCCTCTCTCTCTGCCTGCCTCTCTGCCTACTTGTGATCTCTGTCAAATAAATAAATAAAATCTTTAAAAAAAAATCTAAAAACTCCTAAAAAACTCATCAATAAAGAAGTTACAAATGAAATTTTAGTTAGAAACAAACAACAAACAAAAGCATTATGTAACAAGACTTCAATGATCCAGTTAGGATAAAATTCACTTGTAAAAAGATTGAAAGAAGGCTTGCATTCAACTCAAAGCAGTTAGAAAAGACACCTATACAGAGAAAGACTGATTTAACCAATCTTCAATTGGTCCTTATCTTTTTCAAACTTTCATTCAGAATATATACAGAAATCTTTCAAAAAAAATCTTTCTAAGGAAATAATCCAATAAAAAGAATGAATAAAGAGAAACCCCAAATAACCAAGAAACTCACAAGAGGGTTCCCTCCCTTATAAACAGAAAATGCAAAATAAAAGTCCAACGACACAACACTTCACACCCATCACCCTGGCAAAGACTTAACAAAAACAAACAAACAAAAAATTCAAAAAAAAAAAAAAATCAAGTACCCATAAGGAGAAAGAAAAAACATATCCACCAAATGTCTTGCTCAAGAAAGTATTTAAACTACCTTCAGGAGCAATAGGGCAACATCAGCCACGTGTGAAGATGTGTATGATCCCCTAGAACCCAACAAGGCCACCCCAGAGAAAAGCCTAGAGAATGTGTTGCACATACCAAAGCAGAAGAGCATAAAGATTCACCTCATCACATATTAGCAGTCAACCCACATGCACCTTGCACAACAGAGGGAGGGGTAAATTTTCAGACTGGACAAATCTCTAACAGTGAAATTAATACAACTTGAATTATCTTTCACGACAATGATAAATTTCACAAATAATATAAAGAAAATAGCAAGTGAGAAGGGCACACAGAGTGTTGATCAATTTATGAAAAAGGCAAAACCTAATGATATGATAGTATCCCCAAGGTCAAGTACTTTCAGTTGTAATTCTCTTATTTGAAGAATTATGTCTTTTTAGTGGCACCCATGGAATTTAAGGTCCCAGGTTAGGTTTTCTGTGTCACCACAGTGAAGGGGGTACTGAACACACATATGTGGCATGAACACTCACACTGGGAAGGGATTGCTCCAATGGCGGACTGATTCTTGTTCTGAGTCTCCCCCAAACCCCACCCCCTCTCAGGGTCTCCCCTCACCACCACCACCACACAAGAGGTTTCAATAAACTTCAACAATATGAAGGGTAGAACCCTACCTCCTCCTCCGGAGGCTTAGATGCAACAAAGCGCGTTCTTTCCCGTCTCATCTTGCCGCCTCCACTACCTACTCCAGAAGATAAACCATTGGCTGCAGACATACTGAAATTTGGGTAAGAAAAGCCACTAGGCAAAGAAAAAGAAAATTAAAACAAATGATATGTTACTCTGGTCCATGACTTGTTAACTAACTGAATACCTAAAACTTAGAACTGCTTACAAGAAAAGTATAAGCTGAATTTGATTTTAAAAGGTGACAGATTTACATGCATTAAGTTTGCTTTTTATAACCTTCTTAATTGTCAAAAAATACATAAATATAGACCTTGCAAATGAAATACAAAGAAGCTTCAGCTATAAAGACGACATTACCTTTCTCGTTGTTCTCTAGTTTGTCCTGGTGTCACAGGTTTTTCATATCCGGTCTAGAACAAAATGAACACACCAAATTTATATGCCTGCTTCCTCGTTTTAATTTTCTTAATATATCCCCTCCGTCTGTCCATTTTAATATTTGCAATCAGGAATTTGATGGGTTTTTAGTGAATCCTAAAACTTACGACTTATACCCTGCTTTCTGAATGTAACTGAATTACAGCATGATTATACACATAAAAGGTCACTGAGCACACTGCCCTTTCAACAAGAAGGTAGTAAGTATACAAAGTTAATATATTTACAAACCACAAAAATACTTTTACTCATCTCTCATGACGGCCTGTTAACAGTGTAAGCAAGTTTATAAGAATATTCTCTCTGAAATCATTCTCTGCAATTTAAGTTCCTCCATTAAAAGGATATCATGGCTCTTTGGAGAAACAGCAAAATACGAGTCAGGGAGAAACTTACAAGATGAACCTGGATTTCATTTTTTTTTAAGATTTTATTTATTTATTTGACAGAGAGAGATCACAAGTAGGCAGAGAGGCAGGCAGAGACAGAGGAGCAAGCATACTCCCTGCTGAGCAGAGAGCCCGCCACAGGCCTCAATCCCAGGGCCCTGAGATCATGACCTGAGCCAAAGGCAGAGACTTTAACCCACTGAGCCACCCAGGCGCCCTGAACCTGGATTTTTAAAAATATTGTTTATGAGAGAGAGAAAGAGAGAGAGAGAGAGAGAGAGAGAGAGAGAGAGAGAGAGAGAGAGAAATCGCGCAAGCACGCACGCGTGAGCAAGCAGGTGGAGGCGTAGAGGGAAACCTCAGGCAGAATCCCTACTGATTGCAAAGCCCCACTAATGGCTCAACTCAGGACCCTGAGGAGCATGACTTGAGCCAAAACCAAGAGTTGGTTGACTGAACCACTCAGACACCCCAAGCCTTGATTCTTTTATATCAAAAGGCAACTAAGTGTTCAAAAACTGAAGGGAAATACAAAAAGGATACAGGAGCCGGTTCAAAGGCCAAATGGGACAATATGAACATCAAAATAAATAAAACCAATGAAGAATTATAATCTATAGAATGTGAGAAATAAAGCTGATTAAAAAAAACACAGAGTTGGGGCGCCTGGGTGGCTCAGATGCTTAAGCGACTGCTTTCGGCTCAGGTCATGATCCTGGAGGCCCGGGATTGAGCCCCCTGCTCGGCGGGAAGCCTGCTTCTCCCGCTCTCAGTCCCTCTGCTTGTGTTCCCCCTCTAGCTGTGTTTCACTCTGTCAAATAAATAAATAAAATCTTAAAAAAAAACAAAAAACAAAAAAACACAGAGATAGGTACATAAACGAGAAAAAAGAAAACTCCTCCTCCAGGAGGATGTCAACTAATAAATGTAGAAAGAATGGTGGAGTTAGAAAACCACCCTCAGGGCAATCTATAATGCATAGTCCGCTTGAGATTCTCTCCCTCTCCCTCTGCCCTTCCCCGTGCTTGTGCACACTCTAAAATAAAAAATAAAATAAAAAGGACATAACTGGAATCTAAATATGAAGAAACATTTAGACATTCCCAAATTGCAGGACACTCTACACAGTAATTTACTTGTACTTTAGAAACACCAATGTTATGAAATACAAAAACAACCCAAAAACCCTGAGGAATTGTTCTAGACTAAAGGAGATGAAGAGACATGAAAACTAAATGCAGGGGGCGCCTGAGTGGCTCAGTGGATTAAGCATCTGCTTTTGCCTCAGGTCATGATCCCAGAGTCCTGGGATCAAGCCCCAGGTCGGGCTCCCTACTCAACCCCGAGTCTGCTTGTCCCTCTCTCCCTCTACCCTGCTCATGCTCTGTCTCTCAAATGAAACAAAAAGTCTCTTTAAAAAAGAAAAGAAAAAAAAAGAAAACTAAATGCATACATAGTCTTGAATTTTTTTCTTCTGGGACACTGGCAACATCTAAATAAAATCTGTACATTAGATAACACTATTGTAAAATATTAAAATTTCTGGTTTTGATAATTATTCTGCATTTATTACATTAAAGGAATTCCCTATCTGTAAGAAATACACAGTAAAGTAAGAACAAATACAGTAAACTGTGAAGTTTTACAATTTTCTTACTATGGAGTAAGTCCAAAATTATATTCAAAATATTTTTTAAATTTTAATAAAGCAAATATGACAAAGTATTAATGACTGGTGAATCAAGGAGTAATGTGTAAACACTGTATTATTCTCTCAACTGCAGTTTGAAAATTTCTAATAAATTAGGTTATGAAGATCAAATAAGATTAATTATAAGTAAAGGCATAAACAGTAAGACATTATGTAAATACAATAAATACAAAAAATACACTTTAGCTAAGTAGCACAAGAAAACAAACCCAAACATGGGACATTTTGAGACAACTGTCCTGGTCTCTTCAAAAACTAATTTTTGCCTAGCAATTCTGCTCTTAAGTACAAACCTCAGAAAAATGACAACATATGACTACAAAATACCTGTACACAAACATTCACAGCAGTATTATTCATTACAGTCAAAAAATGTCCCTCAACTGATGAAAGGATAAACAAAATCTAATATCGCCAAACAATGAAATATTATTCAGTCACATAAAAAGGAATAAAGTTCTGATGTATACTATGACATGGATGAACCTTGGAAAATTATGCTGAGTGAAATATGTCAGCCACAAAGGACTACATATTTTAAAACTCCATTTATATGAAGTTGTCCAGAATAAGCAAATCCAGAGAGGGATCAGTGGTTGCTTAAAGCTGGCAAGGAAGGGGTGGTACAAGACTTTGTATACAGGTGTCAGATTTTGGGAGGGTGGGGAGAACGATGATGGCAATGTTCTAAAATTGACTGTGGTGAAGACTGAACAACTCTGAATATACTAAGAACCCCTGCACCACTGTACTCTTCAAATAGGTGAATGCATCGCGTGTGAATTATATATCAATAAAGCAGTTATTTTAAAACAAAAACAATGTTGTGAGGGTCAAGGCCTGAGATCCAGAAAGACAAAATGAAAGCAATGTGTGAAATCTGCTTGGATTCTGATTCAAAAAATCAAGTATAAACAACACTAGCGTGTGGTCTAGACGTTAGATAATATTAGGAAGGAACAGACATCAATGTCTTCATATGTGGTAATATAGACGAAAGTACTTAGGAAATGTATATCAAAATATTTAGAGATGAACAGGTATGTTATGTGACATTTTATTTTCAAACAGTTCAACAACAATACAAACAAAACACACAGATAAAGCAATGCTGGCACAAATATTTAATCTAAACCATGCGTACATCCTAGTGTTACTAGTAAATACTAATTTAGGATTTGATCAAGGTGCTAGCCATTTGAAAGGCATACAGATTTGTAATCACTAACACACCAACTTCATACATTATCTAGTTGCCACAATGCAATGGTAGAGTACCTGTATCTTATTTATTCTTACTCATTTTAATCAGTATTCAAACATGAGTGAAAATAAACACATACTCACACTGTGCTTTTTATCTATTCTTTGATTAGTCTTCCTTAATTCACCAGACGGGGTTAGAGATGGTTTAAAATAAACAGTTCGATCTGCTGCTATGGAGACTGGCTTTGGGGTCATGAGCCTCTGAACCGGGGGGTATTGAGAGCCCACCTGACAGGTAACCAGAAATCAAAGACAGACCTTTATTTTCATATATGTATCAGTGACATATATCTAAAAATTACTTGGCAATAATGTCACCTAGAGACTACAAATACTTCCTAGAGAAATACCCAAAGAATGCAAACAAATACTAAAAGGAAAAACTGACAGTAATAGAACCAAAGGTATATATATTTGTAAACCTATATGTAAAATTACAAATGGTTTCACAGACTATTTTATTCTAGACTTACTGACTTTTCACATATATGTGCACATACACAAAATGGAAACTATATTCAAAACTGTTCTAAAATCTAAGCTTTTACAGTTTGAATTTTGAATACAGAAACTAAAACTAATTTTGCCACATTTTCCCCAAATTACTTTTTAGATACCCTTCAACTGGAAAAAAGATTATTTTTAAACTAGCTATGAAAATAGTTGCCCAAAAAATGAGCAAATCTCTCTCCAAGTTTATTTTCCTCTATTGTTATTAAAAACTAAAGCAGGGGCGCCTGGGTGGCTCAGTTGGTTGGGCGACTGCCTTCAGCCGAGGTCACGATCCTGGAGACCCGGGATCGAGTTCCACATCGGGCTCCCTGCTTGGCAGGAAAACCTGCTTCTCCCTCTCTCACTCCCCCTGCTTGTGTTCCCTCTCTGGCTGTGTTTCTCTCTGTCAAATAAATAAAATATTTAAAAAAAAAAAAAAAAAAACTAAAGCAAAACAGAGTAAAATTCTGTCGAAGAATTTCAAATCCTAAAATAAACCGGCACTATTATGTAAGCACGCGAGTATTTTGTCAACAGTCTCTTGCAATAAGGAAACACAGTAAAAGTCCTACTGGTGTAAGATGACCATAAAGCCAAGAACCTCGACCCTGTCCAAAGACTATAATGCTATGAATATAGCCCTTTCACTCTACCACAGCTGTGAACACGGGCTTCCAAGGCAAAGCCTCTGCATACTGGCTCTTCCCTAAATCCTCATCACAACTGTGATCTTACAACTCAGTGAGAGAGTCTATTCTGTAGACTGTTCTGACAACATCTGTGAAACATGAACTGCAATATTGTATTCTGGCCTTTATATATCCTAACACCCATTAATAAAATTCTACTGATACTATACTCAACCTTTAGTAAAATCGTAATCAATGAGAACCTGTATTATGGCACAATTTCTTACATTTGCTACTTTTTAAACAATCTAATATAAAACAGGAGTTTGAGAAAAGTAACTAATGCCAAATAAATTAATCCCATCACAGTGGCTACTAATGGATTCCCTCATGCCTGATTACAAACATCTAGGTAATTCTAAAAATTGTATAGCAACACTATTCGCCCAAAACCCCTCAATTTTAGCCTTGCCTGTAAAATCTCAGTGAAAATAATTATAATATACCAATATTCCACAATTGTATCAAAAAATTACGATTCTTTCAATCAGTTACTTCTGGGGCAAACTGGTATTGCAATAAATGCTTTCACGAATAAGATCTGGGAATCTGTTTTCCTAAGGGGCACTTAACTAGCCACAAATATAACTAACAAAAAATATACCTCTTTAACTCTATCCCCACAGGAACCTCCAAAGCTAATTTTTACCAAATAGAACAGACTAAGAAGTGTTATCAAGATACTGTGACTTGTATTTTGTATTAGTTCCTATACCTTGGAACAGTATTTGGCTGACTAATGAAAGATCTAGCGATCTGAAATTCTATTACACACAACAGATTTGACATGCTTGTTAATGAGGAGAGTTGACAAAGATAACTATGTTCAATGAGGGTTTTAGGTCACTGAACTTCTATGGTCACTAAACACTTCAAGCACTGTCTACTCCCACTTTTATTTATCGGAAGGCAGACTACCAAGATGCTAAATATGGAAACGTCAAATAACCAAAAAATTATGACGGAGCATTTAGTGTACTTACAGCACTCTGCTAAAGCAGGCCCTCATAAGAAGCTACGATGTCCAAGTTAAACAATCCTATCTTTCAAAGATGTTCTCTAATGACTATCAAATTCAATCTGTACATTTACTAACATAAAAATAAATATAACAAAACTGCTGAAACTAATAAATGCAAAAGAGACTTTACCCTTTCCCTTTTGGCCTGAAAGTCTGCAGTGGTATCTATTCCACTCCTATCCAGAGGCTGAAAAGTAAAAATACTATTAGAATAGATTGGAATTTAGAAAAATATGACTTTAATCATCAATATATAAAAATATATCTCTAAGAAAAGGCTTAAAAATCAACTTACAGAATTTAGGGGAGAAGAAACAATAGATGGTATTCTTTTTGCATCCTGTTAATTTTGAAACAGTCACAAAATTAAGATTTTTCACAAAACTCAAATTTTGTCACACACCCAAATTTAATTGTGATTCTAAAAATTTACCGCTAGAGGGCTTGACATTTTCTCTAAAGACTGCAATATTCGCCGAGCTGTTGAACTGGTCACACCATAGGATTGTGCATTGAGCTGCTTAGCTTTCATCTGTCTTCTGACTGGTGCCTACAAAGAAAACACTGTATTAAATGTTTTGGACCATAAACTGTAAAGCACATATTTCAGGAAATGAAAATATTTACAAAACAGAATGGATATCCAAGGAGAAATCGGATTAATGTGGTAACAGCTATTTATTTATCTTTGGGTAGTGTTATACCTTCTTTATACCTTTACTGAAAAGCCAATTACTTTTACAATCAGAAACAGGTACGATAGTGCACACCACGCCTACAGATCTGCAGTTACGTTAAATAGGAAAAGTGAGATCACTGGTATAAAGTTTTACCATTACCTTGAGGCATTTATCCCCGATATTTAAATCAAAGAACATTTCTTGTGCAATCACTATGCCATCACTAAGTTGTACACCTAAAACTAACATAACATTGTATGTCAACTGTAATTCAATAAAAAAATATATAAATAAACCAAAGAAATAAATTGAGAACTATATTAAAATATTATTCTGGATATTAATTAAATTCCAAGGTAACTAAATGAGACTGTAGTCTCTATTGTAAATGAAATTTAAATTTTTTAAACTAATTCATTTTGCAATTTTGACATAAGAATAATTTTAAACACTCAGGCTATTTCTTCATGACCTTTAACTTTCTTAAAATTGGAGTTAAAGAAAACCTGTTATAAAGAATAGATAAGTACCCTTTAATATGCAAGCAATGTTTACAAATTCCAATTAAAACACTTTCTTTCCTCATGAATGCTAATTATAAGAATCCAATAACCAAGTGACTACCACAAAACAATTTGGTAATGCTTGATATAAAGATATTATCACAACTGAACACAACCCAATTTCTACAAATAGTGCATACCTGAAAAATTGAACCACAGTAACTATTTATAAATAATCTTTCTCTGATACCAAACATTTAATAACATCTTCAGAGTAGCTTCAGTATTCTTTATTAGTTTTATTAAGAACTTGATGCCCTGGGGTGCCTGGGTGGCTCAGTCATTGCGTATCTGCCTTTGGCTAAGGTCATGATCCCAGAGTCCTGGAATTGAGTCTCGCATTGGGCTCCCTACTTAGCAGGAAGCCTGCTTCTCCCTCTCTCACTCCCTCTGCTTGTGTTCTCTCTCTAGTTATGTTTCTGTCAAATAAATAAAATCTTAAAAAAACAAAAACAAAAAAACCTGATGCCCATTAAGGATTGCTGTTCAGGCCAGAGGCTTTGGCAAACACGAGGCAAACATTAAAATCCTCTAGGAAAATATGATAGTCTGTCTTATCACTGTATTCTACTAGCCATTGGCCACTCAGGGCCTCAATTTGCTAATCAATAAAACAGAACTGAATTAGAGAATCTTTGATATATGTTCCAGCTTTAACACTCTAGGAAAGGAGTAATACAGTCATCTCAAATGTCAATGATAAACATTTGGAGGCCTACGCTGAGAAGGATTTTAAGGTTATGTACAAGAATCAATGTAAGAAAGAAAGGAAGAAACAGCAAGAATATACTCTGACTTGGACGATTCTATGAATCATAGGCTTGTATATCATCTTATCTTCTACTAAGACGCTATTATTTTAACTTTAAAAAAAATGTTTAAAGGAGTACTATGATCCAGTTTAAGCTCTAAAAAAGCTCCCTGTAACTCCAGCATCCAGTTAACACTTTCTGAAATAACAAAATATTGCCCTTCATGAACACTTTCAGAAATAAAACTCCTGATTACTGTTAACTATATACATGAAATCATCCTCCAATTAGGAAAGCAAGAAACTAAAGACAAAAATCTTAAAATATACTTGTTTCTATGCCATTGCTATGTTTGTGACAGACTGTCATCTTCACACGACTCCCCTCTCCAAAAGCCTACATACTGCAAGTATAATTACTTCTCCATCTTTAAAATGTCAAAATCTGTAAAAAGTAAGCACAATAGCATACACAACAAAACAATTTTTATAAGCTTCAAAAAACTCTTAAGGCGAAACATGGAATGGTGGAATTTACCTTGAATTTATTTTTTAAAGTTATCAATTTCCACTTGTTCTTTGCTGATCTTGTATTCTGTGATCTTGCTAAAACCAAGTACTTTCCCCCCCTTAGGCTTTTCTAGGTAGATAAGCACAACGTCTATGCCTTGCATTTCTTTCTTCTTGGGTTGGCCAGCACCTGCAGTATGGCCTTCAACAGTACCAGTGCTAGCAGACATCCTTGTTCTCTTACTGACCTGAGAAGAGTATTCATTCTTTCACCGTTAATATGACGCCACTGAAGATTTTCTATAAACACCATGTAACAGGTTGAGGAGATCCCCATTTACTCCCTAGGCTATAGAAAAGTTTTATCATGAACGGACACTGAATTTTGTCAGATGTGTTTTATGCATCAGTGGAGATGTTCATATGGTTTTTATTCTTTGCTTCATGGTAGACTACCATTTATTTTCAAATGTTGAGCCAACCATTCCTGGGATAAACCCTATCTGATCATGAAATAATATCCTTTTTATATATGCTAGATTTGATTTGCAAATATTTGTAGAGAAGGCTTGGGTCTGTAATTCATTAGAAATACTGGTCTGTGGCTTTCTTGTAATGTCTCTGTCTGGTTTCAGTACCAGGGTAATGTTGCCCTCATAAATATAATGGGAAGGGTACCCTATTATATGGAAACGTTTGTGTAGAATAGGTATTCTTTCGTTCTTAAAAGTTTGGTAGAATTTACCAAGGAAGTTATCTAAGCCTGAGATTTTCTTTGCTAGAAGGTATCTTAACTATGTATTCAATTTATTGAATAGACTATTTGAGCAATTATATCTTAACTAATATCAAGTAACATGAAATACTTAAGTATAATCTAACAAAATATGTGCAAGTTCTGTGTGATGAATACTACAAAACACTGATAAATTTCAAAAAGACAAGTAAATGGAGAGCCATGCTATGTTCAAGGATTGGGAGATTCAAATATTAAGATGCATATTCTCCCCTAAATTCATCTTTAGACTCAATACAATCCCAATCAAAATTTCAGTAGATTGCAGAAAGAAGTAATGTGATTCTAAAACTATGAAAAAGCAAAAAATGCAGGAAAACCAAAACAAACTTATAAAAGAACAAACTTGGAGGACTCACATTAGTGATTTCAAGACTATTATAAGCTATAGTAATCAAGAGAGTTTAGAGTTGGCCAAAGGGTATATACAAATAGAAAATAATAGAAAGTCAAGAAACAGAGTCACATATATAGTCAACTGATTTTCAAACAAAGATGCAAAAAGCAAAGCAATGCAAAAAGCATAAGCTTTTCAGCAGACGGTACTAAAAAACTGGGCATACGTTATAAAAAAAAAAAAAAAAAATCTCGATCCCGACCTTATGACATGATACATACCACAAAAATTAACTCAAAACAGATCAGAAGCCTAAATTAAAACCTCAAAATATAAAGCCTCTAGAAAACTCAGAAGAAAATCTGTGGATCCCTAGCTTAGGCAAAAATGTCTTACAGACTATATCAAAAGCATGAACCATATAAGGGGGAAAAAATATATACATAGATAGATAGATACAGATATATATACTGAATGCTATCAAAAGTAAAAAACTTCTCTTCAAAAGACTTAAGCAAGGGAATAGAAGAGGTTTGCATAACATATATCTAATAAAGGACTTAATAAAGGAATAACATACTCTCAAAACTCATTAGTAAGGAAACAACCCTATTAAAAAATGGGCAAGGGAAGCATGGGTAATTCAGCTGGTTGAGTGTCTGACTATTGATGCTGGTGCAGGTCACGATCTCTGGGTCATGAGATGAAGCCCCACAGAGGCTCCCGGCTCAGCTGGGAGTCTGCTTGAGAGTCCTTCCCTCTGCCCCTCCCCCGCTTCACGTGTATGTATACTCTCTTCAAAAATAAATAAATCTTTAAAACAAAAAACGGACAAAAGATCTGAACACACGTTTCACCAAAGATGATACATTTATGGCAAATAAGCACATAAAACGATGCTCAGTTTCATAAATAAAAACCAAGTAATGTGGAGTTACTACTACATGCCATTAGAATGGCTAGAACTGACGGCAATGTACTCATAAAGTTTATGAAGTTAAGTGTAGACTTAACGTAAGACCCAGAAGCCAACTTCTAGGTATGTCCCCAAGAGAAAAGAAAATTAATGTTCATACAAAATGTTCATAACCACTTTAATCACAATTGCCCCAAATCAGAAGCAACCCAAGTGTCCTTTCACTAGTGAATGGATAAACAAATTACATCTCAGCAATAAAAGGAATACTGATATACTGATACAGGCAAAAATATGTATTAATCTCAGATGCATTACACTAAGTAGAATGAGCCATATTCAAAAAGCTAGAAACTATATTGATTAAATTTAAATGACATTCTGCAAATAAGAAAACTACATAGAAAGAAAACAGAGCAGTGGTTTCCAGGGGGTGGAAAGCAGAAAGAGGGGCCAACTAGAGAGAAAGCTATGGTAACATTTAGGGTGATGAAAACGTTAATTCAATACTTTGCAGATTGGGTACACAATTGTGTGTATTCAGTTAAAATTCAATTATTCTAATAAGGGTAAGTCTTACTAAACATAATTTACACCTCTTTTTTAAAAAAGGAGTATTAGCTCCGAAATTAATTCCTAAAGCACAGATGCATATAGCACACTCACAAATGTAATGAAGAAATATTCAGTTAGATCTAAAATAATGTTCAGATAGTCCCTAAATGAAAAGAATGTTTCTAACCCACAGTTCTATCATTTTACCAAAAAAATAACCAAACCACAACTCCACTTGAGGTCCGTTAGTTAATTGTCAATTCTTATTATTATTATTATTATTATTATTATTATTATTCTTAAATCCTCAGTCCTTCTCCTATTCCAACCAACCTGATACGGTGTGTTTCGTAGTTTAGACTGTCTTACAGCAGCTGCTGCCCCACCATACATTGTTTTTCCAGGATAAAAAGGAGAATCTCCAAGCTGACTTGTTTTAAGGATTGAAGAATTCCCAAGTGACTGCACAGAAACACAACAATAAATTATGAGCAATAAACACTCAAAACTAATGTGATTAAATCAAATCCTCTTACTACTCACAGGGGAAAGTGTTCCAAAGGCAGACAAGTTGAATGCTGGTTTTTTTGAGCTGGTGGCAGTGTGCTGTGAGTGTGAAGGAGTACGTTCAGCCTCTGGGGACCACAGAGGTGGCACCGAAGTGTTCTTTGTAACAGCTATATCTGAAACAAAAATATGCACTGCATAGTAAGAGCACTGACTACAAGAAAATGGAAATTACAAGTCAGAAAAAACCTACCCCATGAAATGTAACTTCACTACCAAATGCCAAGAATACCTTTATCAGAAGCTCTTGAAGAAAAACCACTGGTAGTTGAGATGTTATCATCATCATGCTGAGAGGTAGAATCTTTAATTTCCTTTACAAGGGAAAATCCAGAACTGCCAATTGGGAATGCCGAGGAAGTGGAGGGCTGACAGTGTAATGCAGGAGATTCCAACATGGAGAAATTCATATGGCTCCGATGAAGAGAAGGCCTTGTTAATACATCTGGGTAATTTGAAGAAGTACTAGTTGTTGAGGGTTCTTTTGTTAAAAAAAAAAAAAAAAATTATTATGAATATACAGCTTAGAAAAAGCAAATGCAATATCACAACAAACAGTGTTAAAAAAATACTACATAATAAATGTAGCTTCAATGCAAGTCACTGAAGCCTCCTACAATAAGCCCAATTTAGGCTATTCTTTAGTCAAATAAGGTTTCATCTAAGTGCAATGAATTTACTTAACCTAGTATCAAACCATGTTTCAGGGTTCACATACAACTTCTAAAAGTGCTTCTAAAAGATATCCTTATCAATGATAAAACTTGCTTGTAAAAAAATAAAATCAAAGAAGCTACATAAAAAAGTCATGAAAAAAAAAAGATCTTCCTCCAGGAATAACCACTATTAAATTTGTATATCCTCCCAGATAGTTTATATACTATTATCATGTTTTCCCTAATTATATAATCACACCATGCATCCAGTTCTAGGACAATTATATTGTCTCTCTATACAAAGCATTCGCTTTAAAGACCACATTGCATTTTATCATAGTCATTGACTATACTCATGTAATTATTTTCCTAATGCTCCAAAAAACATATATGCATTGATATCAGTATACTTTTCAGAGTATTCTTTTGGACAAATCCATGGTTCTCTAAGAATATAACAGAAACATGAAATTATTAAACAAATACTGTTAAGCTACCCACAAAAACAGCTGATTCTGTAGCTTAACATGAGCCCCTATAGCTGCCTAAGTAACCAAGGTATGAGATTCAATGGGACAGTTATATGTGGAACTGCTCTGTTGGACTGATCAGAGTGCGTGCTCATTTCTGCTTATAAGACACACTGTGATCCTGTCAAGTTATACTCCCACAAACAGCAAATGACAATATACACTTCCACCACCCTAACATTGGATATTAACCTTTTCTGATTTCTGTCAATCTACTATGTCAAATGGCATAATTATTTTATTTGCATTTACTTAAATGAGAGGGATACTGAGCATCCTTTCTCTGTATTCATTAGTCATTTATCTTTCTTCTTCTATTAACTGCTTCCTGACACAGTCCCTCTTACTATTAAGATTAGTAAAGGGGCGTCTGGGTGGCTCAGTTGGTTAAGCGACTGCCTTCGGCTCAGGTCACGATCCTGGAGACCCGGGATCGAGTCCCACATCGGGCTCCCTGCTCCGCGGGAAGCCTGCTTCTCCTTCTCTCACTCCCTCTGCTTGTGTTCCCTCTCTGGCTGTGTTTCTCTCTGTCAAATAAATAAAAATCTTTAAAAAAAAAAATTAGTAAAATCTAATTTTTGATCAGTAAAATCCTGTGATATGATCTGAAATGTTACAACTAATTTTTCACCACTGGTTGAACCTATTCATTTTGTTGATGGTGTCTTTTGCAGTACAGAAAATAATTTACACCTTGTTTACAGAGACTTTAACCATTCCAAGACTGTAAGAAATTAAAAATTTTACTTTTTTTTTTGGTACTACACTGTTACTTTTATTTCAATATAATTTCAAAAGTAACTACACTGTTACTTTTATTTCAATATAATCTTGAGTCCATCTGGAATCACTTACGATGTAGTAGTGAAAGAATGATTCAGGCTTCATTGTGTTCCAAATGGTTAGCCTGTTCATATTCTAAAATAACCTTTAAACAAGCTATCTTTTAATCACTGATTGAGAAGCCACCACTACCACAATACTAAATTCCAAAAGGCTTTTCACTCCCCCCCCCCAATACATCTGTAACAGTAGGATAATGTTTCACCTACTCTAACGTTAGAACACATTTAGTAACTGTAAAAGTTACTCTGACCTACCCCCCCAAAATTCCCCTCGTTCTTTTTCAGAATCTCTCTATTCATCTTCAGGTATATTTTCAAGAACTTTAAAATCATTTGTCAAGTTTACGAAAGACTTACTGTTAGGCTGGAATAACCAGACGTCCAGACTAGCCCTTCTACTATAATTTAAATAAGTATTAAACTGGACAAAATAGGAGACATCTTTCACAACAGAAAACATCACTCAAAAATAGAAAAATTCAAAATAAATAGAAAGCTCAAAAAGTGAGCCCTATCACTACCCTGTTCTCTACCTATGTACATTTCCAGACCTGGAAGAGAAAACTGGAGACCAAGGAGAACATGGCAGGCAGAAATCAGAATTAAGGGCACTGGACAGTAAAAAATGGTTAGGGCCAGGCCTTCATAAGTCCAAAGGGGAGTGCCCAGAGAATGAATGGGCTATCCATGCACAGAGTAAGATCATCTAAGGCTTTACCAAATACCAGCTGCTATAGAATTGAGAAAACAGACAGTAGGAGGTGAGCAATGCTAGGGGGCAAGAAGCAGTGCGCTAAGGACACAGAAGCTTCACTGTTGTCAGAACTTAGAGTTCCCATAAGTACCTCCTTAAATCCATGGCATTCAGCCTCTCGATGCTGAATACACTTCGTTTTGAGACTAGGGATCCAGTCCCAGAACAAGACCTACAATAGACTCATCCTAAAAAGCCACAGGGTAACTGATTTGGAGGCTAAGTCCTAATCACTTTAGGGAACTTAAACACCTTGGACCTTCCAGATACATATTAACAAAATATAAAACTAAGTTTACGAAGTTCAAAATGATCACTTAAAAACAACTGCCTGCTAAAAGGATTCTCAATACTCCTCAGAAGAAGATAACAGCATGCAGAATCTTTACACGTATTAATCAAAATGACAATATTTAGCGTCTACCTTCAGCTCAGTCCCAGGACCCTGGGATCATGACCTGAGCCGAAGGTAGACGCTTAGCTGAGCCACCCAGGTGCACCAAGTTAAAAGATTTTAAAAAGAAGTCCTAGCACACCCAGCATTATTTTATTACTGACTTTTCCTTTTGTTCAGGTCTCCGTTATGTCCCTCAGCAGAACTTAAAAGAATTTCTTCTTCTAGAGTACCATATACTTCTTGTTAAGTTTATTTCTATATATTTTTGTTGTTAGATCTTATAAGTAGGATCCTTTCTTCCTTCATACTTTCTAACTGGTTACTGCTTAAAAGTAAGAGTTAATTGGGATTTTTTTTCTACATTAACTTTGTGATTAATTTCTACAATTCTTAGTCTAACAAGTTTTGCTTTGTTTTAACCAACTGGCATAGGTTTTCTGGGTATTACTGGCAAGCAAGGATCATTTTGCCTCCTTCTTCCCAATACTTACATGCATACATCCTCTATAATTACATCTTTAATATCTAGAAGTAGTGACGATGGGCTTCCATTTTATACCATTAAACGTTTTAATGGGAATGTTTCTAATGTTTCACCATTACATGTGATTCTGGCCTTTGGATGACTGACATGTTATGGAAGTGGTGGAATCCAATTTCTAAATGAAATAAAGAAGGCTAGACTTTAAGTTTTAGCAAATGCCTATTAAATATCTACCAGAAAGAAAAAACCATAAGATCATTTCACCTATAAATATGCTGAATTACATTAAATCCCCCATGATGAATGATTCCCTACATCCCCAGGATTTCTTCCCAGTAAGAAGATTCTACTATTCTTTAATGTGCTGCTGGACTATATTTGCTACTCTGTAATTTTCTTCCCAAAAGTATGTCTTCAAAAATACTTAACAGCATAAGCAATATAAAACAATTATGGATTAGTTTCAGAGTACTATTATGCAAAAAATAAGATGGAGATAAAAGCACTTAACTAGGACTAGAAGGAAACATCAACTTAATAAAATATATGGAAAACTCACAGTTAACATCAAACCTGGTGGTGAAAGACAGAAATTTTCCTCTAAAATCAGGAACAAGACAAGGATACCTGCTCTACCCACTTCTATTTAACCCAGTACTGGAAGCTCTGGACAGAGTTCTAAGGCAAGCAGAAGAAAGATATCCAAATTGGAAAGGAAGAAGTAAAATATCCCTACTCACCAATGATACAGCTTATATGTAGAAACTCCTACATATTACACACACACACACACACACACACACACACACCCTGCTAGAATAAACAAATTCAGCAAAGTAGATTACAAGATCAATACACAAAAATGACTTGTGTTTCTACACACTAATAATGCACTTTCTGAAAAGTAAAATAAGAAAACAATTCCAGGGGCACCTGGGTGGCTCAAGCACCCCAGGGTTAAGCATCTGCCTTCAGCTCAGGTCATGAACCTGGAATCCCAGGTTCAAGCCCTGCATCAGACTCCCTGCTTAGTGAGGAATCTGCTTCTCCCTCTGCCCCTCACACCCCACTCTCCCAACTCTCTCTCTTGCTCTCAAATATTTTTTAAAAAAAGAAAATAAAAATTTAATTAACAATGGTATTGGAAAGAATAAAACACTTAGAAATTAACCAAAAGAGGGGTGCCTAGGTGGCTCAGTAGGTCAAGAGTTTGCCTTCGGCACTGGTCATGACCCTAGGATCTTGGGATTGAAACCCACATTGGGCTCCCTGCTCAGAAGACAGCCTGCTTCTCCCTCTCCCTCTGCTGCTCCCCTTGCTTGTGCTCTCTCACCTGCTTTCTCTGTCAAATAAATAAATAAAATCTTAAAAAAAAAAAAATCACTATCATGAAAAACCGTATTTTAAAAATCCAATAGAACATTTAAATTGTTTTATATGTAATAACTTCTTACCAAGCTCACTCAAGTTAAGATAGATACTGGCTGGAGTCTAAAAATCTACTGGTACTGACAGTTAAACCAATAGGCATCTATACATTATTTCAATTTTTCTGCAGTCAGGATGCACATAAAATAAAGGCTGAAATGTTTCTTAGGATATTTACTATTCTAATCTCGTAGTATATTATACCATAAAGCTGTTTCTTATCTCACTCTCTCATCCCCACATCGGTTTATCCTATAGGATAAAAGAGGGACGATTTTCTAGCTACTGGCAGTCATCTGCTAAATCTAGCCTACACAGACACTATAAAGGAAGAAGAAATCTACTATGACCTACTTCTACTTGAAGGTATGATGCTAACAGCAATGCTACTTTTTAATAATACAGAGCTTCTTTACCTCCAAAACGAAGACACCGTTTGGGATAACAAGACTAAACAAGACCATGTCATCTACAGATTTATATCAGCCACAAATGCTCAGTTTCTAAGAATATACCTCTAATCACACGGTATCAATTAGACAAAGCAGTCTACAACTTCAATCTACTGTTGACTAGTGTACTAGATATGCCATCGTAGGGTCTTTCAGAGGGCCAAACTCATAACTGACTCAATGAAACCTGTACATTATTTCAGATTCCCCTAACCTAGCAGAAGAAATCCAGACACCCAAAGGCTCACCATCATTAAAATAATCAACACAAAGAAGTACGCAGGCAGAAAGCTGCAAACAACAGATGTTAAATGGGTCACAGATTCTATGAATGTTCTTACTGCCCTGTACTATTTGAAGAATGCACAGTACCCTCCAGCTCCAGTTACTATTAATATAAAAGTTACACTGGTAAAATTAACACTGAGTAAACAACATTCAGGACTACTTTAAGGTTTCCATTATTTTAAGCTTTAAATAATTTGATACCACTTTAAGAACAGAGAGGTCTAAGTTGTTTTTTTGAAAATACGCTGTCAAATTTAAATATAATGTTTCAGAGTAAACAGTTCTTTTATCTAGTAAGATCTATATTCATCACACTGGGGAGTTACCAGTGGTACTTTAAATCATGTATTATGTGATTACAACTACCAAATAATACAATACCAGGAGAAAAGAACTATCTGGGACTAAAAATTTAAGATAGGAGCAGGACTGAGGCATGTGGGTGGCTCAGTTGGTTAAGCATCTGCTTTTGGCTCGGGTCATGATCCACAGGCCCCTCATCGGGCTCCCTGCTAAATGGGGAGCCTGCTTTTCCCTCTCTCCTCTACCCTTCCCCAACACTCGTACTGTCTCTCTCAAATAAATAAAATCTTAAAAAAAAGAAAAAACAAAAAAAAAAGATAGGATTCAGATGGAAGATAAGAATGAGGTGGGAAATGCTATCAAGTTCCTGAAATTAGTATAAAGAAGCAGCTCACAATTTGCTTCTACATAATTAGAAAAGTTAGGGTGGAAAAGTGGGTAAGTGTGGGAACAAAGAAAACAAGATCAGCCTTACGTCACATGTCTCTGAAGCTGGAAAATGGGTACATGAGGGTTTCATTGCACTGCCCTCCTTACCTGCGCAGTTTGAAATCTTCCATAGTAATTTTAGAAGCTAACTCACAAAGGTATGTATACTGTACATGTAAAAAGTTGGAACTGACCTCAGCAAACCACTAAATTAATTCCATTATTTTAATGAAAATACAAACACATGAAAAAAGAACTTTATAGATATAAAATGAGAAACACTCCTTTTATCTCACACCTAAACAAAATTAAATCTTCAAGTCAGTTAATCCTCATAAGCATGCTCATTAAGATGGAAAAGAGTGTCAGTCACTGTGTATATAGGCTGGGGAACACCAGAAGTCTCCTAATGAAAAGAGAAGCCAGGGCCCCCTTCAATGCCCAGGAAAAAAAAAATGACACGGAGGCAACCAACGTAGACCTACTAAAGCCTCAAGGTGGTTGTCGGTAATGTATTCGAAAGAAATATGTCCAAATATAGACATTAGAACTTCCTAAGTTATTCTAATAAAAAATAAGCAAACATTTAAAGACTAAGCTAAACTGAGGAGTACTAAGAAAACTTAGGTAAGCCATCTGTCCACACTGGGAATCATTTTTTCAGGCCACTTCATTCTCACCAGGTTTCACTACCAGCAAATAAGGCAGGAAAACATGTTACTAGGTCCCAGGCCACACACCCACATCCAATTATTTCGGCAAGACAAAACTTCAACACAGTGTTAGAAAACTTTTATAAATAAGCTAAAACATATAGTGAAAGAAAATACCTTTCCATCTATCTATCTATATTATACAGAAAGAAACATGGAGAGATAAACAGGACTTCATCAAAATTAAAAGCTTTTGTGCTTCAAAGAACACCATCAAGAAAGTAAAAAAGAATCCAGAGAAGGGGGAAAGTATTTGCAAACCCTACACTGATAAGGGACTTAGATCCAGAATACGTAAAGACCTCTTCCAATTCAACAACAGAAAGTCAAATAACCCAAATAAAAATGGAAAAAGGAAATGCAAATAGCCATTTCTCCAAAGATACACAAACCACCAATGAGCATATGGTAAGATGCTCAGTATTAGACTTCATGGAAATGCAAATCAAAACCACGACAAGATGCCACTTCAACCCACTAGAAGAGCTATAATAAAAAAAATAAAGGGATGGCTGGCTAGGTCAGTTGGAGGAACATGCAGCTCTTGATCTCAGGGTTATGAGTTCAAGCCCCATGTTGGGTGCAGAGATGATAAAAAAATATATGTATGTGTGTGTGTTTAAAAAACATTTAGAAATGGAAAATACTGGTGAGGGTGTAAAGAAATTATAATCTTCATACACTGTGGGTGGGAAGGCATGATGGTACAGCCACTTTGGAAAACAATTATTCCTCAAAACGTTAGAATTACCGTATGACCTAGCAATTCTTCTCCTAGGTATGCACACAAGAAATAGCCACGCAAAACCTTGCACATGAATATTCAGGGAGGCAGTATTAATGATATTCAAGAAGTGGAAAAACCCAAATGTCCATTAACTAATGAATGGATAAAGAGAATATGGTTTTTATCCATACCATGGAATATTGCCTGGCAATAAAAAGAAGTTCTGATGCATGCCACGACATGGATGAACCTTGAAAACATTATGCTAAGTGAAGTAAGCCAGTCAACAAAGGACCATATATTCTGTGACTTCATTTACATGAGATGTCCAGTCTAGGCAAATCTACAGAGAGACAAAGACAAATCAGTGGTCGCCTGGGATGGGGAATGACTCTAGGATTGGGGGTGGTGGTGACAGGGATGGTGATGAAAATGTCCAAAAACTGTGGTGATGGTTGAATAACTCTGTGAATATATTTAAAACCAATGAACTGAACCCTTTATCTTTTTAAATTTTGGAGTACAGGTTCACACACAACATTACATTAGTTTCAGGTGTACAACATAATGAATCAGCAAGTTTATACATTAATGCGATGCTCCCAAGTGCAGCTACCATCTGTCACCATACAACGCTATTATAATATCATTGACTATATTCCCTTTGGTGTGCCTTTCCTCCCCGTGACTTATTTACTCCATAATTAGAAGCCTGTATCTCCTCCCCACCTTTACCTATCTGCCCACATCCATACACCCTCCCCTCTGACAACCATCAGTCTGTTTGTTCTCTGTATTTATAATTCTGACTCTGCTTTGTTCAGTCACCTATTTTTTTAGATTCCACATCACTGAATCATATGGTTTTGTCTTTCTTATTATTCTTATTTCGCTTAGCATAATATCCTCTACGTCCATCCACGTTGTTGCAAATGGCATGATCTCATCTTTTTTTATGGTCACATACTATTTCTGTGTGTGTGTGTGTGTGTGTGTGTGTGTTCCACGTCTTCCTCACCCATTCTCTATCAATGGACACTTAGATTGCTTCCATATCTTGGGTGTTATAAATAATGCGGTAACAAACATAACAGTGCATTTATCTTTTTAGATTAGTGTTTTCTTTTTCTTTAAATACTCAGTAGTGGAACTGCTGGATCATATGGTAATTCTATTTTTAATTTTCTAAGGAACCTCCACCTCCACAACGTTTTCTACAGTGGCTATACCAATTTACACCCCCACTAACAGTATACGAGGGTTCCTTTTTCTCCAGATTCTTGCCAACACTTGTTATTTGCCTTTAATTTTAGCCATTCTGACAGGTTTAAAGTGCTATCTCATAGTGGTTTTTGACTTGCATTTCTCTGATGAGTGATGTTGAGCATCTTTTCATATGTCTGTTGGCTATCTTCATGTCTTCTTTGGGAAAATGTCCATTTTTTAAGTGGGATGTTTGTGGAGTTTTTTGGTCCTATGTCCATTTTTTAAGTGGGATGTTTGTGGAGTTTTTTGGTGTTGAGTTGCTGAATTTCTTTATATATTTTGGACATTAACCCCTTATTAGATAGATAGATCATTTGCAAATATCTTTTCCCATTCAAGTAGGTCACCTTTTGTTTTGTTAATGGATTTCTTTGCTGTGCAAAGGCTTTTTATTTTGATGTAGTCCCAACAGTATATTTTTGCTTTTGTTTCCCCTGCCTTAGGAGACATATCCAGAAAAATGTTGCTATGGCCAATGTTAGAGAAATTACTGCCTATATTCTCTTCCATGATTTTTATGGCAACCCATCTTGAGTTTATTTTTGTGTATGGTGTTAGAAAGTGGTCCAGTATCATTCTTTTACATTGAACTGTACACTTTAAATAAGTATGTGAAATAGTATACCTCAATAAAACTGTAAAAACTATATATAGTGAAATGAGAGTAATATTTCCCAATATGCCATATTCATGGGCTATACAGAAGCTATTGAGTATTTGTAAACCCCATCAAAATGCTGTAAGAGGATCCAAAAAGGTTCAAGCTGTTAAAATGCAGAATCACTTCTCCCTCTCTCACTCCCTCTGCTTGTGTTCCCTCTCTCGCTGTGTTTCTCTCTGTCAAATAAATAAATAAAATATTAAAAAAAAAGTGCAGAATCACTTAATTCTAAGACTAATGAAATGCCCCAGCTGAGCATGCTGTAGAGAGGACAAGAGCCTGCTGCGGTTTTACTACACCTAAATTCTACTGTTGGGGGAGGCGTTGTCACAGTTTCACTGAAAAAGTTAACACTGGGGTGCCTGGGTGGCTCAGTCGTTACGTGTCTGCCTTCAGCTCAGGTCATGATCCCAGAATCCCAGGATCAGTCCTGGGATCGGGCTCTCTGGGCAGCAGGAAGCCTGCTTCTCCCTCTCACTGTGCCCCTCCCCCCACTTGTGTTCCCTCTCAGCTGTGTTTCTGTCAAATAGATAAATAAATGAACTCTTAAAAAAAAAAAGGAGTTAACACTTAATACAGTGTTCCCTTCTTGCCAGGACCTATTAGAAGGGCTTCACATCTACATTTCTCAAAACAATTAATGAGGATACTGAGGAGAGAACAGCCTCTCTTCTCCAAAAAGCAACATGACAGTTGATGGTCTGAAAATTCAGAACCCACATCCAACTGCAGAGCTTGCATTCTCAACGATATATCAACCTCCCTTCCTAAAAAGCTGATAACTCATTTGAACCTGATCATCACCTTCCTCCTACATAGTTTATGTACTACCTAATGAGATTTACTACAGCAAGGTAATATAAAGAGATTTATGAAAACCTCTCACACATAACAGAATATTCACATTCTACGTACCTTCTGTATTACTGACTGTTGGCTCAGGAGTGATTCTCCCATCATGAATATTAGAGCTCTCCTCATCGGCAAAGATCAGATGATCATCTTCTCTATTTTCTGGCCACTGTGGTACCTCTCTTGTGTCTGTTGAGCAGCTGCATACATCTTCATTCTTGTTGAAGTATCTTTGTAGCCATCCTGGCACAATATTCTTAACAGATTCTGTAACCCTGCTAAGAATCCCCTGTTGGAGGAAGAAATACACAAGACAGTTTCAGAAATTTATCTTTTTAAATAGGTACCGAATTACAGAAACCATATCAAGCAAAAAAATCACTGCTTCCAACAAAGTTTCCTGAAGTTCAATTATTTGAGTTAATGCTGACATGATGGTATTTTACAAATTCTGCAGACATTATGAAGCACCTACTTTTTTTCTTTCTTCCATATGCTACATCCATGAGTCAATAACTACCCCAAATAACCTTATATTCTAACCCTTAAAAACTCCAACAGACCTCAAGTAAGCCATAAACTTTTTGGACTGAGTAATAAAATAATGCGCTAAAATATTGTAAGCTCAGAGAAAAGGCATCTATTTTGATTCTAGCATATTAAAAGAAGCAACACTTCCTTTCCAACCAAGGCCTGGCAGAATGGCTCCTACAAAGAAGGATGGCAAGAAGAAGGGCCTTTCTGCCCTCAAGGACATAGTAACTAGAGAATACACTACCCACATTCACAAGCACATCCACGGAGTGGGTTTCAAGAAGCATGCCCCTCGTGCACTCAAAAAGATCTAGAAATTTGCCACAAAGTAGATGAGAACTCCAGATGTGCACATCAACACCAGGCTCAACAAAGCTGGCTGGACCAAAAGAATGAGGAACATTTCATACCATATCCATGTGCCGTTGTCCAGAAAACTGTAACGAGGATAAAGTTTCACCAAACAAGCTCTATACATTGGTTACCTAGGTACCTATCACCACTTTCAAAAAATCTAGTTAAGGTGGATGCAAATCAATTGCTGATTGTCCAATAAAGGTATAAAACTGCAAAAAAAGGCAACATAAATAATACTTTCAAAAGCTCCTCAAGCAATTACTTTATTGCACACTAATAAAGAAAAAAATGGGCAAATAAAAATGAGGGTTTTTAAGACATATAGCAATCCAACATAATAAACTCGATACATAACCTAAAATTTTTTTTGTTGGGAAAATTCTGTTACATCGAATCTCTGAAGATTAAAGAAATTAATTTTATTATGACAACTGTTAAAGGGAGGGGAAAAATGCGGCACAACTAGCAATACTATTAACATTTATTATAGCTTTGCTATGTGCCAGGCATTGTTCTAAGTAGTTTATACATACTAAATTGAATCCTCAGAATAATTTTATGAAACTAGTATTAATAATATCACTTTTTGGATGAAAAGAGACAGTGAAGTTTTAAGTAGCTTGTCTAAGATAAAAACACAACTACTGGGGTTTACCTAGGGACAGGGTAAGGGAAGGGCTTTGGGATTGGTAGGACCTAGGACAAAGTCTGAGTAGGTCCTTGTACTTTGATTTACTCTAGGTAAAACCATAACAACCACTCCAACCTGAGAGAGAATCATAATGAAGACCAAATGAAATAATGTGAAACACTTCACAATTTCCAAAATATAACACAATTTCCAAAACACGCTAATAATTTTATTACTAATGAGGGAAAAAGCTAGCAGAAACAAACTGGGGTGAAATAATTAAGTTTACACAAGGATTTCCTTCATAAAATAGCATCAGCAGGATTTCAAAGAGTCACAGGAGGGAAAACATGAATTGACAGGTGCAAAAAAAAAAAAAAACCAGTTAAAAATCAAGGCAGAATATATAAATCTACTCCGAAAGCTAACCCAAGACAAAGAGGCCCTTGAAATACCCTGTCAAAAGAAAAGAAGAACACACTTCTGATACTGGCACTTGAATAGTATTTTCTATTATTTGAAAGGTGTGGGCAATAACTGGGAAATACGTAATTATTTTTCCACCTATTCTCCAAACAGAAACTTTGAACTGAACTACAACAATGTAAGCTCTCCAGCTATAGGAAGCCAGCAGTCCTAAAAAAAAAAGACTCCCTACTGAAAAGCACAAATTCACTGTTCCCCTCCCTAATGCTAATGCTACACAATATTAGTTCCTCTGGAAAGAAAGATTATATAACTACATGCATAATTCAGTATTCATAAAAATATACATATAATATTTACTATTTTTACTTATTATTTATACTTAAATACTTATTTACTCCCTCCCTATATATTTCAAAAGATTGGAAAGTGCTTACAAGATATAACATTATTTAAATAAGACGAAAAAAAGTAACTTGATACTTTTGAAGCGATAAGTTAGCTAAAGCACAATAACAAGAATTTAAGGTAAAATAAGCTTTTTTGTGAACTTCTAAGGTGTTAGACTACTAAAAATATCAGAGATACTCTGTGATCCCTACTCACTTAATGGGGCAAGTCCAGGGTACCTGCATGGCTCAGGTCATGATCCCAGGGTCCTGGGATTGAGCCCCACATTGGGGGGAGGGGTGCTGCACAGCAGGGAGTCTGCTTCTCCCCCTCCTTTTGCCCCTCCCTCTTGCTCTCACTCACTTGCTCTCAAATGAATCAAAAAATCTTTAGGGACACCTGGGCAGCTCAGTTGGTTAAGCATCTGCCTTTGGCTCAAGTCATGATCCCAGGGTCCTAGGATCAAACCCTACATCAGACTCCCTCCTCAGAGGGGAGGCCTGCTTTTCCCTCTTCCCCCCTCCCCCCTTGTGCTTGTTGTCTCTCTGATAAATATATCTTTTAAAAAAAAAAAACTTAAATAAACAAGGAGGCAGCAAATACAGAACAACTTAAAATAAACAACATACTTCACCAAAGATCACTTATGGGGCAGCATTAAGTACTGTGGAGAATAATCAGTGAACAAAACTGAACTGCCAAAATGGATAAAATAAAGCTCACTCTAGCAGTAAAGTTCATGAACTTTGCTTGGATCCTTCTCTTTTTTAAACTAAAATTTAACCAGAGTATCTGCTCATGACCCACAGCTGCTCTAGTACCAGTACAGTGAGAGGGGAGTTACTGGTGACACAAGAAAGGGCAGCATGAAGATCTTGATAGTAAAAAGAAACACAGGTGTTTAAAAACTGACCTGTAACCATTATAAAAAACCAACATCCCTAACTTTAGGATACCTCTGTAGGATAAATGACCCTGAGGCAACCACAAAAATTAAGCTCAGTGGCCTCTCATGTAATGGTTCCCGAAGTGTGGTCCCTTCACTGGTAATGTCAGCATACCCTCGAGCCCTCTCCCAGCCCTACCAAAATCAGAAAGTTTAGTTAAAACGGGTGAGCCCTTCTCAAGCGATTCTACGTATGCTAAAGTTTTAGAACAACCATTCTAGTTAAAGATATTAGGAAAATAGATGCATTTTTGGAAATTACAAAACATTTCAGGGAAAGGGTCCTTCTGTAAGAGGAAAATAAAAATTATACTCAAGTCCTAAGAGTTATCTGGAAAACATATATATGTGGAACACTTGTCAGACGGTAATTAAAATATATCCTAAGACACTCTAAAATTAGAAAAACAAATCTTACAGTGGACTGTGCAGAATATAACACAGCTAATAGAAATATTTTCCCATTGATCCCCAAACTTTAGCCATGGTTTTGACCTGTACTATTATTAATGGTCTTCCTTCTATCCATTCATTTCTCTCAATAAATTTAGTTCTTCCTACACAATAAAATCTATCAAATCACAGATTTGATGTTGTCTTGGTTTTCACTTGCTCTTCACTCACTCCATCCCTGACAGGCCATCCCTCTAAATTGGACTCTTACCAGAAGGTCGGGCTGGCCCATAAGATACCAGGGGATACTAGAGATTATGGAAGGCAGGAAAGAGAAGTCATTCTTGTGCTTCCTCTCTGATCAGGGGGCCCATCTCTAAAACCCTGCTCCAGCCAGATGGCCATTCCTCCAGCTATACCATTTCTTCCTTATCCTTCTAGGAAGAACAGCAGCTTTCCACTACTGCTAATTTCTGGGCATCCTGCTATCTAGTATTTACTCCTTTAACCACCAACATATCTCTACATAGACTCTTTTATAGATAATTTCAGTTGAACCATCTGGAGTGAACTGTTTCTTGCAGAGTCCGTAACTGATAAAGCAGTGCTATGTTAATTTTTTTTCCTAAGGAACATAAAAAAGAGTCAGTCCATGTAGCGTTAGCAACAAAGGAACGCAGGAACAATGCATGGGGAAGCACTCATGCTACTCAAAAGTTACATCCAATCTTTATCTCTGTAAAATATTTCAGAATATTGTCTAACTTATAAAGGTAAACACAGACATTATTTTGTTCTTTCAATTCATTCAATCAATACTTACTGATCACACACTACATGTCAGGGAAGGAACGGTGGGAGACAGCAGAAACAAGTTCCTGCTCTCTGGGAGCAAACACACCAGTAAATATAATATGGACACATAATATGGTGATTCAATGCTATGAACAAAAATAAAGCAGCAGAGCAAAATGGGACAGTTATTTTATATAAGCAAAGATCTAGCCATGCAAATTTCTACTGAACTCTTATAGACTGAAGAACGAAAAGTGCAAAGCCTTAAATACAGGACTGTCCTTGGCGCATGCTAAGATTCTGGAACCTTATTAATAAATACAAAATCTAAAAAGTTTTAAATAACTTCTTTTAAAATTCCTCTCTAATCATGTGTGTGACTCTATGTGTAATCCTTTGTTCTGTAGTTTATATACCTATCTTGTCACTATAAAAGGACTAAAACAGTGAATCTCAAATTAAAGTCTTCAGATCAGCAGGATTGGTGTCCCCTTTGAGCAAGTGAGAAACGGAAATTTGTTGTTGTTGTTTTTTAATAAAGATTTTATTTATCTGACAGAGAGATACACAAGCCAGAGAGGGAGCACAAGCAGGGGGAGTGAGAGAGGGAGAAGCAGGCTTCCCGCCGAGCAGGAAGCCCAATGTGGGACTCGATCCCGGGTCTCCGGGATCATGACCTGAGCCGAAGGCAGTCGCTTAACCAACTGAGCCACCCAGCTGCCCCTGGAAATTTGTTTTAACAAGCTCTTGAGGTGATTCTCCTAAAAATTAAAGTTTGAGAACCAGTGTACTAAAATCATCTAAAACTCAGTGACCAATTTCCCAGTTAAAGCCACAGTAAACGTTAACTGTCTTACAAGTTTAACTACAATATAAAGTTTTACTTAAAAGACTACCCTATTTCCATGATTACCTTATTATAGAATACATCATACCATTACAACAATTTTGTAAGTATCTACTTTATAATATCAACTCTGAAAATCAAACCAGCAGTAAACATAAAATCCTACTACTGAATCTATTTCCAGTGTAAAATACTTATTTAACACACTTCATTAAAGCAAATAACCAACTACCAGATGTTAGAAGCTTTTAAAAACTGCTAGGGAAAAACAGAAATCTGATTATGCACGGAAATGGGTAGACTATAAAGAGGTAAGGGACTCTGTCTACCAAGGATACTTGGAGAGAGATTTTTTAAGAGTTTTAAAGTACCAAAGGATACTTCAGCCACTAAATGGAAAACTGAGAAAGAGTGAAGAAACTAGAAAAGGAGAAAAGTAGTTTTCTTATGGAAGAAAAAGCTCCTCAGATGCTATCACTAAAGAAGGTCTACATTTTCAGTTCTTGAGAGAAATGTTTCAGGTCTTTATGGGAATGGGGCAAATCAGCTTCCTATATGAACCTGAAGAAAAACCAAATTATGATATTAAGTGGGGGAAAAACATTGTAACAGGGAAAGAGGTGCACCGAGTAAAGGTCTACTATGCTGTGAATATTTAAATCCTACTTTACACCAGATTAACTTCTCTACTTTAAGGGGCGGGCTTCGGTGTAAGCCGAACTGCCACCATGATTACTTGGTGTCAGTTTTCCACAGAAAACCTTCTCTGATCCTCCAGGTCTGGGACAGCACCCCCTGCACTTCCTACACAATGGCAACTGTCAAGCAGGATGACAGGCAGTCCGTCCATCAGCTCCACTAGATCATCACCTCTGTGAGGACAGGCACCGTTCTGTACTGTGCACAGATGAGTAGACGCACTCTTTTAATTTATCTGCAATGCAATAAAAGAAAAAAAAAATGTATCCCAACTGCACTGCTCAACCAATCTCTTATGCCCACATAAGAATATTCTGTGACAAATTGCTAAAAAGAACTTCAGCAAATCTAGAATTCAAAAATAAATATATTTTCTTGCTATAATAGTTTCACCTTAGGAAAATATAATTTTTGTTGTCACAGTAATAGCCCTTCCTCCCAAAAAACAACTTGTGACAGCCGTCCAAGAATATGGGAAAATGGAACCACCCTCTGGAATGACAAATAACACAAAGCCAACTAAATGAAGAAAAGCAGAAAGGTAGCCAAAGAAAGCAAATTTAACGAAAGGCTTAGAAAAATCAACAAAACAAATGGGGCATTAAAATTTTTTAAATATTCCTTGTAACCCTAAAACAAAGGCTATACTAGGTACTCGTAAATAATGAAGTTAATTTCAAGGATTAAGAGTGAATCTTTAAATGTGGACTAGTAAACTGAGTTCTTTCTTTCTAAGAACTAAAGGCAAAACAGAAAAAAAAAAATGTCAAAAATACCACTGATATTTACAATAAATAATCTGGGCCTGGAAGTAAATCCAATTCAACACTAAATACATACTAAGCACATTCAATATATAAGACAATGTGACTATATTAGCTTTTCTACTTTTTTTAAAAAAAGATTTTATTTATTTATTTTATAGAAACACAGCTAGAGAGGGAACACAAGCAGGGGGAGTGAGAGAGGGAGAAGCAGGGAGCCTGATGTGGGGCTCAATCCCAGGACTCAGGGATCATGACCTGAGCCAAAGGCAGTGGCTTAACCAACTCAGCCACCCAGGCACCCCTCAAATTACTTTTAACTGGCGCTCAAGGATTAATGAAAGCGAGTGGAGGAGGGGCAAGGCTCTTTCATGATTCTAACTCAGAACTCTCTTGTAATGAAAAAGACATTCTTTTCTTGGATATCTTTCACCAATGTGTGGTATCTTTTCACCAATTTGTAATCTCAGAATTACCAGAGACATCTCTCCTTACCATGAGTATATGGTCTTCCCTCTCCTTATATAACTCTCTATTTCTATTAGCTTTTAGTTTTCTTGACTTCCATTCAACTCTCTTTTCTCCACATTATACTCTATTAAATAGTAGTATTCAGACTATAAAATCTCCTTTCTCAAATAACTTCACTGGATCTCTAACTATAAATATCAAATACAATACATCTTCAGGGTTTTTTTTAAAAGATTTTATTTGAGAGAGAGAGAGCGAAAGCACACCAGCACATGCAGGAGCCAGAGAGCACAAGTGAAAGAGAGGGGCAGAGGGAGAGGAAGAAGCAGGCTCCCCAATAGGAGGCTTGATCCCAGGACCCTGAGATCATGACCTGAACCGAAGGCAGATGCTTAACCGACTGAGCTAACCAAGCACCCCAATTCATCTTCCGTTTTGATTTCGACCTGCTCTTTTGGCTGCCTGTATTTTGTTAAGACCTGTCACTTCCTTTTCTTCCAGTGTTCTGTGCACACTCTCCTTACCCACTGAACTCCTGTGTCACTAGGTTCTCCTTTCCAAACTTTTCTGAAAGTCTTAACTTCATAGTTTCCCTAATCAGTTTTCCCCCTTGCTCCCTCCAAGCCCAAATGAAGAATAAGGGCTAAGAATCCAAGACTTCACATGAGACTTAAAGAATATCTATATATTATATAGATATAGATATATAATTATATAATTATAAAAGCATCTCAAATGCTAAATAATAAAAATCTAGATGCCATCATAACCTTTCAGTTATTTCCAGTTTAATACCGTATCTACTCTAACATCAATTTTAACAGTTCATCTCTATTATAACTTTAACACATGCCGGAGGCTTCTCCCTCTCCCACTCCCCCTGCTTGTGTTCCCTCTCCTGCTGTATGTCTCTCTGTCAAATAAATAAAATCTTTAAAAAAATTAAATTAAATTAAATTAAAATAAATAAATAAAAACAGAAGGTTGTATTTAATCACAACAATTTCAAATGAGTCCTTACTATACATATGCCAGGTCCTGTTATAAGAGACTTACTCATCTCATTTAACCCTCACAACAATTTCCATTTTACAGACACATAAATTAAGCAGAGAGAATTTAAATAACTTCTCTAAGTCTGGCAGAACAGGATTCAAACCTGGATGCTCTAACTACATTATAGAACATTTTTTTCCCTACCAACTGTTTCCAGTTCTGTTTCCACTGATAGTATTTAGCATCTAAAATAAAGCTCAGTCAGTTGAGTACCTGACTCTTGGTTTGGCTCAGGTCCTGATCTCAGGGTCATCAGATTGAGCCATAAATTGGGCTCCACCCACAGCACAGAATCTGCTTGAGATTCTCTCTCCCTCTCCAGCTGCCCCCTCCCACTCGTGCTCACTTGCTCTCTCTCTAAAATAAATAAACCTTTAAAAATAATAAAACAAGATACAATAAAGCAAATAAAGGTAAAAGTAAAGGCAAAACTACTTAGTGATCTCTGGAATGACTTAAGTATTCCATGTCTAAATATCATTAATTAACAAAACTGAGAATACTTTTTCCCTATCAGATCCCAAGTGGGACATATTGGAAGAAAGTATCATAGAGAAACTACCAAACAAAAAAAAATCCTAAACTATCATATAAGCCAGGGTTAGTCAAACCGTGGTCTGTGGGCCAAATTCAGCCCTCAGCCTGTTTTTATAAAAGGCTCGGGCTAAAAATGATTTTTACATTTTTTAAAGGGTTGTAAAAACAAAACAACGAACTTGCGGCAACAAAGCCTAAAATACTTACTATCTGGCCCTTTACAAAAAAACTTTGCAGACTCCTGATCTAAGCTACTCCATAAAGGGGTTCCTCCTTTTTCTAAAACAGTTAAAAGCAAAAATCTATTTGGTGAGACAAACTACAACCAGGCAGATAAAATGAGTGGATTCCTTCAACTCCAAACCAGAAGACAAAAACCTCTTAAACACACCCCCAAAAAAGGGCAAAAATAAGTAATTCCCTCTCACCAGGAGGTGGCAGTAGACTCTTTACCAGGCAAGATTTTGGTTTCCTCCATGGGCTCAAGTTTTTTGTGGTGACTATTAAGAAAAGCTTTAATAGCCAGAGCTGACTTCCTGGGCCTGAAATCTGCACAAGAAATGGGAAAGAAAACTGAAGGAGTGACAAAAACCACATCTTCTTCTGTGAACTATTCACTCCCAACTAGAAAAATGATACCCTTTCCTAAAAGCATCTGGGCTGAGTTAGGGGGTAGTACAGAAGGGTGAAAATGATCGACTTACATTATTCAAGACTGTTCGTCATTTTTGCTTCTACAATTCTTTAAGTAACTACCCTTCAGTTAGTTGAGTAAGACAACGGATTTCTGTCTCCAAACTTCATGCAAGATGGCATTTTAAAGATCAGAAAAGTTAAAAGAAAAAAATGTAATCTTTAGCTGTATCTTAGCAGAGCTAAACCAGAAGTCAAAACAGGAAATTACAAGTCAGTAGAACACATGCAAAAGCTGCAGGTACTGCATGACTGCACAAGCGAAGTGGCCTGACAGGTAATGGCAAATATCCACGAACGGTGCCAGACCTCTCCATTCTTATTCCAACCCTCTACTACACAACCAAAAACTTCATTTTTGCCCAGAAATCCTTGGGCACTTAATCAAATAACATTAGTGTAAAACACGCCATGTCATGAAGCTCCTTGCTATTCATGATGACTCAGCAGCTGCTGCAAAACAGAGGTGACAGCTTAAGACAGGAGGCAGCAAGCAGGTAGTCTGTGAGCCCACAGAAATTCCAGCAAGGACTACAGACAGTCTTTAAGATTTTAAAAACTGAACATTTTTTGGATATACTCCTGGACACTTTGGTAGTTTCTGCCAGTATTAAGTAACACTGGCAGTGCTGATCAAGAAACCCCAAATATCTTTAATCACAATCCAAAAGCTAAAATGTACTTTCTTCTTCAGTTAAATGGCTAGGACAAGAAGCTAAAAGTATTTTAGATGGGGAGAAATGATAAATTATCAAACTCCAAAACAAAACTAAACAGCCTAAAATCTTACCGGCTCTAAGACAACTTGGAACATAGATACTATGATGTTAAGGTATCACCTCCCCAAAAGTAGGTTTTTATATAAGTACATTTAAAAATAAGCCGTGATTGTAACTTTTGCCACCTGGAATATATTAGCTGCTTTCTAAACTCTGTCCAGATCGTCCACTATAAGTATTTAAAACATTTCACTTTTTATATAGTTTAACTTTCTTTTAAGATCTAAGAAAGCACTCAAAGACATTTATGCTTCAGGAGAAACAGAAAGCATGTGTGTCTAACTTCCATTCTACAAAAGGATTAGGTTAAATGGCCAGGCGTGTGACCTGAATTCTAATCTTAAATCTGCCTGCAAGTACCCCTGGTTTCTCACAAAGAAATCTAAAAAACAGTCATTTTCCGTATATATCTGGGGGGGAACTAGTGGGAGGTAAAAGTAACGTCAAGACTTCTAACCATTAGCAGACAGTTACTTAATATTATAAATCACCATTTTTACTACTAAAGAAAATTCTAAATTTTCACTTTAAAAGTTTTGTTTCTTAACGATACAATTTAACACCATCACCAAACATGTTATTCAAAAACCATGACCATCCAGAATAAAGCAATCTTGGAATTCTACCTTTAACAGGATGCAACAAGTTATCAGACCCTTTTGCTATACTTTCGGGTTTTTTTAACAAGTTTAAGACACACACTTACCCGCACCTTAGTCTCACTTAGAAGTTTTGTAAGTGACTTTTATTAAAATAAATTTTTGCGTTCCCTATTCAATTCCCATAACAAGAGTTTTTTTTTTTAAATCGGATTTTCTCAAAATCAAATGTCTCATTTACAGTTAGGATAAACTCCTCTTCATAATTTCAAACACCCATGAGTGCACAAGATGGTTAAGTAAGCCCACCAACATTCCTGGGTGTCAAAAGTACCTGAACTTCCACAATACGCCCCGTAATATTTAAATATTTCGTGCATGAGATCAGGACTGGAGTCCCGGTCAACTGTACATAACAGCCAATTCTAGTCTCCAAAATAAAATTGGGGGAAGAGGGGATAGAAAAAGGAAGGGAAGAGTCTCGCAGCGAAAAAAAGAGGTAATGGTAGAGAGGGACTTTCAAAATGCCTCAGGGCCTAGGTAACTATAACCCGGTTATGGGGGAGGAAATCTAAGCAGATGCTCTCAGATCGAAAAACACCGGCAGGGGAGACGCGGAATTACCAGGATGAAAACAAAGTTATTCCACTTTCCGTGTAACAGCGCCCCATCCCCGCCCCCGGGTGCTTCGCAAACAGACTACCGGGGACAGCCCCCTCCCCACACACACTGAAACGCGGGAGACTAGAAAACAGCAAGCATACTAACCTCCAGCCACATCTCCACTCTCCCTCGAGAGAATGTGAGTAATAATGTTCAAACCCCCCAGTCCCCGCCAAAAATGAAAGAAATGCGCGCATCGTAGGCCTAGAATTTCCGTTCCCGCCCTACGCCAGTCTGGGGAAGCCCCTGGCCCAGAAGCTGGGGGGAGGCGGCCCGAACCACACGTGTGTGCCGCAAAGATGGGCCTGTCTCAGCCCACTTCCCGTCGCCACCCCAGCGGCCTGAGAATCCCGCCGCCTGGCTCGGGCCTTTCCTCAGGCCCTACCGTCCGCTCCACGTGGGGCGCCAGGGCCCCTCAGCGCCTGTTCCCTCCCGCCGAGTTCCCGACCCGCTGAGACACCACCGCGTCGGGGTCCCGTACCTGGTGCTGTTGTCGCCCCTGTTGGTAAGGCTTAATTGGCCCCTGGTGGCAACGCCGCGTCCGGATCTTGCCGCCACCGCCCCCTCCAATTCCTCCGGCTCCCGAAGCCATGGCGGAGCCTCCGCTGCTTCCCGCTTCGGGGCGGGTAAGGGGGCGGGAGAGGCAGAGGTGGCGGCCTTACAGCCCCCCCCCGCCGCCCGGCCCCGGCCCAAAAGTCCGCCTTCGCTGCCCACACACTGGAACACAGGCACACCGGGAGCCGCGAGGTTTCGAGCAAGAGTGGAGAGAAAATGCGCGCTGGCAGCAGGGAAGGCGGTGGCGGCGACAGAGGCCGAGAAGCTGGCTCGGGTCCGGCAGCCTCCCGCAGACCCCCGCCTCTGTGTATGTCACGGTCTCTATGGAGATCCCCCGCAGAGGACAGAGCGAGCCTCTCCAGGCGCTGCTTAGGCCTAACTCGGCCGCCGGCTGATAGATATTCTTCCGTCGCCCTAGCCGTAGCTGCCGCAGTTGAAGCCGCCGGCGCCGCCCGCCTACCCCTCCCCTCTGCGCACAGCGCCCGCCCCGCCGTCGTCGTCGTCCCTGCAGTCGCCGCCGCTATTGCGCCTATTGCCGCTGCTAAGGCCGCCGCCGCGGTCGCGAGCCAGAACGGCGTCATTCGTCAGCGCCCGACGCGTTTGCATCATCATACTGCGACCGAGAGATTGGCCAAGAGGAAAGGGAGAGCGAGTAGAGCCCGCGTTCTCGCGCGCGGCACGCTGGGAAGAGTAGTTCAGCGGGAGAACGCGAGATCTCGGAAAGGAGGACGCGGAAGGAGATCCACGGATCCGCGCAGAGGCACAAAGCCTGGAGTTCCTTTCTTTTTACTGCACTTAGCGGTAAACTTAGACTTTGAAAGAGGCGGTCAACGTAAAAACAGTAACCTCTACTTCCCTGTGGGTTGGTAGAGCGGATAGATATTAAAAACAGGAGCTAATATAGGACATTTTTTAAAAATGGTTGAGTAACAACGTCCGAGATCTTTAAGCCTAAAGCAGAATTAGAAAATGTATACAGTCTCATTAATGTCCCATTAACGTGTTGTAAGGACTTTGCTGTCAAACACGAGGGCTGGAATTCTGGCTCCATCACTCTCTAGCTTGACCTTGGATAAGTCCAAACCTTCTGAGCCTTGGCTTCCTCCTCCCTAAAATGGGAACCACAAAATCCACGTTTAGAGCTGTTGTGATCATTTCTGTAGAGTACTTAGTACCTATCCTAGTATACAAGAAATGCAATAAATGGCTGCAATTATTACCCATGCAGTCAGCTCACAGTAGAGTTAAGTGGTAAGTTACTAGTCACAAAAGTATACATATATTTGCTCCAAAGACTGAACCCACAAAGTATAGAGATTGTAGGAGTTAACCGTTAGAAAGGGCTTGGTGGACACGTGGTCCAGCCCTTGCATTCAACCGACCAGAGACGGGTTTAGAGAATTCAGGCCGGGCAGTCAAAGCCACGACTATAACCCAATCTTTCTTTAAGAGTCGAAACAAGTGCCCAAATGAGTAGGGGAAAGTCTGCTCAAAACAAAACAAAACAAACACATAGGCGGCTTAGTGTTCCATTTGAGACAATTGATTTTAAAGTTTAATAATAGCTTTGGACTCAGACTTAATTTCAGATCTATCACTTACTAGCTGTGTAGCCTTGGGGAAGTTACTGATCCTCTTTCTAAGCTTCAGTTTCCTCATCTGCAAATAGAATGAATATTTACCTCAACAGGATAGTGGTTCCCATGAAAGCATTAATGTATGTATAGCTCATAATAACTGCTTAGAGAGAGAGCATGTAATATCCAGCTATCAGGTACAAATTAACTCTAAGACATTCATATCGCCACCACCAAACTGCACAATTCAAATCACTCCATAAATCATATAAGTCAAATTGTGAAACCAAAAACTTACAGTACCTTGGATTTTGTAGTACCTATCAGCACCTAAGGAAACGTGCTGTATCAGACATAGGTTTATAAAGCAATTGGCTTTCAGTGGTACCTCTGACAGTAGTTACCAAGGCTATAAAAAGTTGTCAAATATTAATCTACCTCCTCTTCTGTTTCCTGGTCCTCCTACCTCCATGCCTGGGCTCCACCAGTAGCTCCCCCAGAGACCCCTCAGGTATACAAACTCTTTCCCCTGAAACACCACATGCTTTTTAAATGCAATTGTTTCTGTTTCATAGTTCTTAGCTAGGTATTTGACAAGCAGAGCAAAGTAGTTCCCAATAAGCTAACCTACAAGGAAGATCTGTAACTGAAATCTTTCACCGGGCTGCATACATAGAAGATTGAACTGTAGCCTGATCTCATTTTCCCTTTTCACCCTACCAGATTCTGAATTTCCAACACAGGAGAGAACTGGCTGGGACTCGAAAATCATCCCTTTATTGGTGGTTTGTTATTTGATGTGTGTGTGCACGACAGCCTTCATATCCAAGCTTTGAAACGGACATGCAAAAGAGCTGGGCCAAATTAAGACAAAATTTCAGGATAGAAAACTGGTAAGAATTGGGGCACCTGGGTGGCTCAGTGGGTTGAGCATCTGCATTGAGCTCAGGTCATGATCCAAGGGTCCTGGGATCAAGGCCCAGGTCAGGCTCCCTGCTTAGCAGGGAGTCTGCTTCTCCCTCTGACACTCTCGTGCTCTTGCTGTCTCTCTAATAAATAAAATCTTGGAAGGAAGGAAGGAAGGAAGAAAGAAAAGTGTTAAGAATTGAGGAAGAAGTATGGAAAAATCCACACACCCCCCCCTTTAGCCTTGATCTCAATTATTTACCCCATTTTACAGTTATTTCTTTGAAGTGAAACAATATTCGTGGGAATAGTAGTACTTTAGTCCCACACATTCATGTTACTGACTTATTGAAAATGTTACCAGGCTTAACAGCAGAGAAGAAATACAAGGCAAGAAGAAATTTGCATTCAAAACTTCCTACAGCCTAATTTTATCCTGAAATAATATCAGCCTCACTGTGGGATGAACTAACTTCTTCAGCATAGTTTGGGATTCAAAAATAACATTGTTTCCATGTTGAAATTCAGTTTGGAGTTACAAATCACCAAACCTAGAGTTCCTCATACATTTTTGGTGCAGGACTCATTCAGTTAGGAATTACTATTAATAGAATGGATTTTAATAAAGTTATTCTGATTATAAAATTTAAAGAATCCACCCGCATTCAAACATACAAATGAACATTTATCCAACAGATACTATATGTAAATTGAAAAAAAAAGTATTAAATGACATGGAACAGTAATAGGGATTCTTGAAATCATCCCAGCCATATTAGGAATTAACAGGTTCTTGAGGAAGAGAATAATTATTATTTAGTACTTAGAATTAGTCAATTCCTATAGATGATGAATTTAATCCCTAAAAAACCAGTAAGATACTGTAGTTCACAGAATTGGATGATATCACTTAGAAATTCTGTGTTATGAACTAACTATCTTTTTTATTCATTCCTTTCCTTTTTAAAAAAAAAAAAGATTTTATTTATTTGACAGACAAACACAGCCAGAGAGGAAACACAAGCAGGGAGAGCGAGAGAGGAAGAAGCAGGCTTTCCGCGGAGCTGGCAGCCCGATGTGGGGCTCAATCCTGGGTCTCCAGGATCATGACCTGAGCCGAAGGCAGTCGCTTAACCAACTGAGCCACCCAGGTGCCCCTATTCATTCTTTTCCTTATTAATTTCTCTTCCTATCAATCTTTAGACCTCTGAGAGGTGATCTTAAGTTCTGGGTTGTTTCCTTGAGTGTATTTTAATAGAAACTCATTTCTCCCCTACTAGGTTTTAGACTCCATGAAGTCAAGGATTTTTTTTTTGCTCTCTTCCATATCCTGAACACATAGAACAGTGTTGCTACATAGCAATCACTCTGTATATAGTACAGCTAATCACTATCAATGTTGACTGTTTCTATTTGATTGTACTAAATACCCTGATGAATACAGCTACACTGCTTTATATAATCTTTCCGAGTCTGCGCATTTGTTTTCTATACTGTATAACAAATTCTTTCCAAGTTCATTTATTTATTCAATGATAAAGCATTCAAGAGTGTCATGAGCAAATCCCTATGATAATATTATAGAGAGATTCTTGTGTAATCCTAACAATCCTTAGAGGAACTATTATCATTTTACAAATAAGGAAACTGGGTATTAAGGGGATACAAAATATTTTTACAGATTTTTAAAATAATAACAGAGTCAATATTTTAATGATTTCACCGCCTCCTAACTCCAGAGCCCATGCTCTTGCTCTCACTCTATTATTTTTTCGCCAGTTTAGAAACCTATCTACCACTTAAAACATTTTTCTTTGGGGCGCCTGGGTGGCTCAGTTGGTTAAGCGACTACCTTCGGCTCAGGTCATGATCCCGGAGACCTGGGATCAAGTCCCACTTCGGGCTCCCTGCTCAGCGGGAAGCCTGCTTCTCCCTCTCTCACTCCCCCTGCTTGTGTTCCCTCTCTGGCTGTGTTTCTCTCTGTCGAATAAATAAAAAATCTTTAAATAAAAATAAAACATTTTTCTTTGAAAAGATGATTTTCCACTTTAATGGAGACCAGCACACCTTAGAAACCTCTCTCTCTTTGATGGCCTCTACTGACTAAAATGTTTAGACACCGTTCTGTCTTACTGCGTGGTGAGAATGCACACTAGCCAACTTTAAGGTATGACAGCACTGAGGAGACCAGACTCAGTTACCTGGTGTAGGATCACTTGGGAATGCAAGGGCCCCCGTCGTGGCATGGGGACATGAGGCTACGCAGCAGGATGGGAGTGAAGGATAAATCAGCTGGGCCATTTGGGTAGAAGGGATATGGAACTCAGGCTTCCAGATTCAGAGAGAAGCCACATTAGCAAGATCAACAGAATTCAGAGTGTATCATAAAAACAGAAGAATACCATGAAGGATAAGGAGAAAAGCTAACAGCTATTTATATTCAGACCAAGTAGCAGAACCTCAGACAAAATACAGGAATTCCTTCCCAATAACCAAATTTTCCGCGAAGATTAGAGCAACTTCACTTTTCTTAAACTTGGACCTGGTTTTTTCACCCAGAATGGTTGGTTATATTGGGAGAGATTTCAATTTATGAAAAGCCTATTACTAGTAGGGCCCTTGCCCCACCCCCCAAAAAACTTATCTTCTCCCCATACAATATGATCACTGTCTGCCAATTATAAGAGCACATAGAGACGCTGCTGACCCTGCTCAAAGAGATAAGAAATATCCACTCATTTCAAATGAAATACAATTTAGTCTAAGCCCAATCTGGATTGAAAAATAGCCCTTACATATTCTTCAAAAAAGGTAGTCAATTCTGGTCAAGGGAGTATTTAGAGATAACAATTATAAGAAGTTAGAAAAGGATGTGTTTATTTTGTCTTAACAAAATGAAGTATCCACTGTGATGTTTATTGAAGCAAATTATTGTTTTTTTGAGAGCAGTTTTGGATAAATCTCTAATATCTCCTACACATATTTTCATGTGCTAATTATTACCAAGCATTTCATTTATAGGAAAATAAGGTGAAGTTCATTTCTTTTTTTAAATTCATTTTATACTATAGTCTCAACTGGAGAAAATCCAAAGTGGGGCTGAAGCTGTAGAAAGTTACTGGGTTTTTGTCTCTTTGTATTTTAAGGAAGAAGGGCCATAGCATTGGGAAGATAATTTCAAGATGCATCTCATTGTGCTCTCATTAACTTACTGTGTTCTCTGTCTTTAGAGAATAAAGTAATAAGACTAAATGACTAACTAATACCAAATTTTGATTAACTACATATATCGCTTAATTCTAACATGTCTTATGAGTTTTTCCTCTTCCTACTTATGTCAATATATTCTAGCCTTTGGCAGATATGTGTTTACATATATTCTATTATAGTTTAAGGCATATTTTGAACTTAGCAATTCTAAAGAGAAATTCACTTCCATTATCCAATGATAACCAAATGCAGGAAGACCAGTTCCATCCTAACTAGACAGTTAATGAATCAACTAGGATTAAACATTTTTGTCTAATATTCAAATATACAATAGTATAAGTATAACTGAGACCAAGGCTAAAGGAAGATGTAGATAATTATAAACCATTTAAAAACATAATCTAAATATTAAAAAACATTTATTGAGACCTACTATATGGTGGTTTCTAGTATATGTCAGTGTCCCAAACAGTAAAACAGCCTCTCTTCATTAAGTGCATTACACTTCACCATTTTCCCGAGTTCTCTTAAAGTTTACTGCATTATGGTCTTTTAACCAGTAGATCTTGACACTAATAACTCGCCCCCAAAATTCTACATTCTAAATTCTAAATACATGCTACTAAATTCATCCTATAAAATAAATCTACTGGCTTAGTTTCATTTTTTTAAATATAATTAACCAGTTACATTACAAAACTGAATTGATCATTAAGGTTGCAAGCTATGTACAACTATAACATTTGCACAATTCAGTGTGCACGAAGTTTTTTGTTTTTTTCTCTTTTTAAAGCATTGTGGAGAATGCTTGAATTTATCAGATCTTAATTCATTATGATGTTTCTTTTTGAGAGCATTCTGTGAATTAACACGTTAATAACTCTAATGCACACATCATCTCACCGACACCACAAGAAAGGCATAAACCTACCCAGCTGAAACGTGTCTTTTGGCCCCTTGCTACTCATGGACTAGCAGCACCAGTCCCTGGGAGCTGGTAAGGGGTCCCTGCCTATCACAGGCCAACTCAATCACAACCTACATTTTAACAAGGTATCCAGGTGACTCCTATGCACATGACATCTGAAAATTAACCATGCCATTGGAATTTATAAAGCACATCTGAAATGTGAAGGGTCTGACACTAAACATTAGTTAGGAAATATACTTGTGCATAGATATTTAAAGAATATCCTGCTAATTCCCAAATATCCTTATTTGTATGAGTTTTGTTTTTAGAGTTCACGCAGGAGAAACAAAGAACATGGGTGGAGAATAAACCATCTCCTAATCCAAGAAGCTAGGAGCCAAGAAAAGAAATATCAGACCGGTTCCTTAGAATTGCTGTGACTTTCCTCTTTCCAAAGCACTCACAAAATCACTGTCAAGGTAGAAGAGCAAGCAGGAAGAAACTCTAAGTGCAGATATTCGCAGTACTGTGTTGGCATCCAATATCTAAAGTGCAAGTAAGGAGGTCAGGCAACTTGGAGTAAATTAGAGGTTTCGCCTTTCCTAATCTGTAACAGAAAGAACAGCTTTCGACTTGACGAATCACAAAAACAATTCAGTAGATTACCTACAGCTAATAGCTTGAGCCCTTACATAAGTGCTATGAAGTCAATATAATAATTAGATGCAGTATTTTCTCCAAAAATTACTTCTGGAAAAAAATTAATAATAATGGATCCTTTAAAGATCTTCTGCAGCTGGTCATCAAAAGTATTTTTCCCACACACACACCTAGAGTTATTTCCTCCTACAATAAGGAAGGCATAAAACATGAAATACAAGAAATAAATCATTTTTTAAAAGACTCACATACACTTTCCCTCCTGGAAGCCAAACATAAACACATTTGCTCATTTGAACATTTATGGATCAAGGCATCAAGGTAATGAGCTCTCCAAAATTTCTGTAAGGAGCAGGCTTGGGAATTCCCCTTCCTCATTAATCTACAACCACCAACAATTTTCAGAGTTGATGAACCAGCAATTTATAGAGCATGGACACTTCTGTCCTCTCATTTAACATTTGGTACCTTTCACCTTACTCCACAGCAAACCAAAACAGAATCAAACCTTTTTTTTTTCTTTTTATTTTCATTGGCTTCTTTTCCCAAAGGAAGCTAGATACTACCTGAAATGAAGTTCTGGATTTAATACATCCTTATTCTCCGTCGCCATGGGGAGCAGAGTTGATTTAACAAACCTAATGCTTAGTTAACAAGATGAATTTTAAGCCAGTGTGTATAACCCGTGCCCTATGGCCTCAACATATCTCACCTTGTTTGGATCCATTACATAGACAATAGAATATCGTGGGCTACCACAAATACGGTTCTTCAAATCCAAAAGCCAAAAAAGAACTTTTCAAATATTCTCCAAAGTAAATGGAGTGAAGTTAAACTACACTACATTCAGTATTAAGTAGGCAGTGTTGCCATACAAACAAAAAGCCACTCCACAGACACTGAGCAAAGTCTCCTTAAACACACCACCCCCGGTGAGGGAAAAACCACCTCGCCCATAAAGGTTTTAAGTTCAGCATGTGTACCATGCATAGAATCAAAACATCAAAGCAGAACATAGGTCTCCGCAGAGGCCCCGACCAAGCAACGAACAGCTTCTGCCAGCCACAATTAAATCCAAGCCATAACTTCCATGCTTTAAATTAGTAACAGTTAAACCAGCTCTTTTTCACTTGCTTGCTCATAAAATCTTGCCCCCGCTGTGAGTCAGCAGTGACTCATAAGCACTTCCTACAAGAAGCACCTGTTTTTAGGCCCATCCCTTGCAACCGAAGTGCTGAGATCAGTGATCTTAGTCTAATGCTCGCTAACACAGGAGTGCAATCCCCTCTCGTCTCTCTGCAGGTAGACAGTGCCGGGCAGAGCTGCAGGAACTGCACACAGGCAACGGCTTGCAGCTGGGTGGTAAGGAGACAAATCTATACAAGGGCACTGGGAGTTGATGATATCAGGCGGGGAAAGCCATTTTTCTGTTTTCACTATTGGCCACTGTGAATCTGCCTCTCCCTTAACTCCTCATCCTATGGGCTGACCCTTTTGGAGCTAGGCTTCCTCGGGTACCAGCATCTTCCTTCCCTTAAGGTCTGGTTTGGGTTTACAAACAAAAGGGAGCAGACTTTTCCCCTTGGTGTGTTCCATCACTAACTTTAGAACTGGATCCTTTTGAAAAGTATTAACTGAGATGGAAAAAAGGAATCCAATAGTTCTTAGAAGCTAACTGTCCTCATTTCAAGCTAAGGAAAAGAAAGGTCTAGTGGCCGTTTCCATGTTGCCTAAACGAGACAGGTCAGATTGTTTCGACTTTTCAGCAACTTTCACTGAACCCTTCTACCCACGTGAGCAATATAGAGAAAGGGGAGCTGTTTAAGGAGTGCTTTGAGAGAGAAGGGGGGCACTGAGAGGAGGGAGGGGAGAGCAAGTGCTGAATTCTGACAAATAGTCACAACTAGCCATTTCTGAAAACTCGGTCGAAACTTCCGCCAAGTGCGCAGCTGACCTGAGCTCACCTTTGATGCATTCACGCTCCATCGGTCAGTCTTCAGAGTCCAGATTGGCTCCTTGTGGACCGGACTTCAAAAGCTGTAAAAATAAACGAAGGAAAGATGACGGATACCTTGCAGGGATCGTGCTGCAGAAGGGAGGGGTATCACTTACTAACGCCCTAAATAATGAAGGACGGATGAATAATACATTCGGAAGAAAAGACCCTCCTTATGTCCACTCCATGGTTTCCTAACATTTCATATCCGGAGTCCCAGGCACAAATTGGAGAGGTTTATATCGATTGTATGAGGGCATATTCATAGGTTTTGCAATTTGTTATTCCTCTCAACAACTTTTATGTCATGGAATTTTGTGTGTGTGTGTTTCAAAAATACTTTAAAATGAAATTTTGTTAAAATACTCTTGTATTGTTAAACCACATTTAATCTCCCTCTTTTCCTTTTAAATACAATTTACCGCAGACCGTGTACTAATTGCAGGGTCAGAGGTAAACAGAAAAAAAAAATCGCTTTTCCACAATCTGACACAAATGGTGTTTTCCCTGATAGATTATACTGAAATAGGAAGTGTGAATCAAAGGGACAAAGATATATACTCTAAACTTTGGGATACTATTCAACAAATATTTATTTTATCCCGGGCCACATATTCCGCAGGTAGAAACGTGATGGTGGTTTATGTCCTACCATTTGGGGACTGGTAGAAATGGCCATACTGTTACTTTACTTTGAAGTATTTTGAATATATTTCAAATTTCCTTTTGGAAATGTATATCACATAAATAGTTTTAAGTTTACGTTCTACATTTTAAACACCTTGTCAGGTAGATAAAAGCTGCAATTGACCAGCATTGTTCCCCACTGACCCAAGGGAACCGTGATCAGGACATTCAACCAGGGGACTTGAGCACAATTTGAGGGTGCCATTGCTTTCTTTAGATGTAAGTAAATTCTAAAAAGATTAAAAGAAGGTATTGTAGGGGCACCTGGCTGGTTCAGTTGGAGGAGCATGTGATTCTTTATCTCAGGGGTATGAGTTCAAGCCCCACGTTGGCTGTAGAGATTACTTACACATAAAATATTTAAAAAAAAAAAAGTATACTCTAGGGACGCCTGGGTGGCTCAATAAGTTAAGCATCTGCCTTCAGCTCAGGTCGTGATCTCAGGGTCCTAGGATCGAGTCCCACAAGGGGCTTCCTGCTCAGTGGGAAGCCTGCTTCTCCCTCTGCCTGCCACTCCCTGTACTAGTGTGCGCTCTCTCGCTCTCTCTCTCTCTCTCTCTCAAAATAAATGGGTAAAATCTCAAAAAAAATTAATAAAATTTAAAATTAAAAAATGTATACTCTAGACACATACATGGGCTGAAGTTTGCTACAGGACCAATAGTGTCCCCAGATAACTGCAATATCAAAGGAGGGCCTTCTGGAAACAAGGATTAGAGCAAGAAATAGGATTTAAAGTCTTCTACACTCATATTTAGTAACTAAGTGCATGAAATGCTGGCTGCTTTCTATGCATTACCCTTCGTCTTTCCAAGTCTTAAAGGGAGTCATCTAAAAGAGAAGGGTTAGTAGCTCCCTGAAAGTCAGGCACCAGGAATGAGCTCTGAACACAGGTGTAACTGATGTCCAAACCTGGACCTTTTTCATTAAATTAAGAGGCATTCTAGAACTTCGCACCGGCAGGGCAAACGGAAGGAGTGGAGGCCGAGATGTTTTGGGAAGCTGCGAGCCCAACTGACACACTGCCTTTTCTCACAGAGGTATGTCCAGCAGCTTCTCAACAAGGCCCTGGCAGGATTCCTGTGGTATATTGGGGTTCAGCTAACCATATCAGGGTACTTTGTCAGATGCCTTAGTGGGCCCCAGACTCCTGTAAGTGAATTCCCTTCTTTGCAGTGTTGCTGGAGAACATATAAGACACCCATTTAAATTTGAATTTCAGATGAACCATGAATAATTTTTTTTAATACAAGTATGTCCCCAATACTGCAAATATTGCATGGGACAACTTATTTGCTAAATCTGGCCACCCTATTTCTTTGCCCTATTTCGAGATGTCTTAAATTAGAATCAGAAATAGTGCGTGAATGCTGGAGTGACTTACAACTCTGAACAGGATCTTCAGCTTGGAATGAAGATAGCCTGGCTATTGACTGGATCTCAGAACCTCGGCTGTGAGCACATCACACCGTCCCCCTCCAGCATACACACCTACTCCAAGCTGTGAAATGGTTTATTATGGGATGCCACCATAATTCTCTAGTAGCGTCTAGGGCAGCCGACTTGAATCTTGTGTCCACAACTCAGGAATGCAAGAAATGTAAATTTATACTTAATTCAACAGAATTTGTTCAAAATCCCATTTTTT